>PVKH010030925.1:0-12412 GCA_004027955.1 Chaetophractus vellerosus
TAGATAATGTTTGTAAAGCACTCTAAAGATGAACAATATTATTTAAACACTATATTCTTCTAATTTGGGGCATTAAGCATGAGTTCATGTATACTGAGGGAGCTGATAAATCTTTCCCATTGTATATCCCCCTGTGTTTTGGAAATTCCTATTGACTTTTGAACTGTGAATTTTTAAAGGACTACACTAACATGGGTACATTTTAACTCTACTGTTAGATCATTATTTTACTGCAGTCTTGGAGATATATATGCATTATTTTAAGTAAAATATAGCATAGTGCTTTAACAATTTATATTTGATATATTAAAATTATCTTCACTAGCATTATCCTATTACGTAATAAAGTTATCTTCCCTACTTTTAGTCTATACATTTCCCTAATTTTGAAAACAAAATATTGCAAGGAAAGTAACAACTTTACTTCACTGATACCTAGTCGTAATAAGAGAATTTTATGTTGCTCTGAATAAAGTTGTAACTCTTTATTTGTTGTGAACAACAAACAAAATGGGAAATATATTTGTTATGTAAGTACATAGCTAAAAGCTTGGAGGTATTTACATTTTAGAAGTGCCGATTCCTTTCCTCATCCATTCTAAGAATTTTTCACTAAAATTTTTCATTTCAATCCTTGGGGAAATTTTTTGACGTTTAAAAAATATTCACTCTGTTGAGTCTTATTTCCAGTAAGTTACTATGCTTTACATTATTCATGTTTGTTTTATGATGCATTTACCTGAATACTGAGGGATACCTGTATTAACATCATTTAGCTCTAATAATACTCTCCTCTTTATTTATTGAAATGATTTACTTTATTAAAATTAAAATCCATAAACTTAGATGCTTGAAAAGAGAAGAGAAACATCTAATAAATGTTGCATAGTCCACTTTTATAGTTTTCCTTTTAATCATTCAACATTTATTGATTTCCTACTTGTTATTAATTTGGTAAGTGGTGTCATATTAAAAAGTTTATAAATTTGTGAACTTTCAAGTTTACTTGTCTCTAAATTCAGCTTAGTAATTCAGGAAGATAATGTCTTTATTCAATTTATTATTGTCTCTCTTTTCAATTTATCCTCATCTCTTCCCCTACCATTTACTTTTGTGTGTGTAACCATGCACAAAAAATGAAGACTAAAAAAAATTTTTTTTCCAGATGATGGGACCTCTATGGTCAGTATTATGTGTCAACTTGGCTAGAGTCTAGTACCCAGTTAGTTAACCAACACCAATCTAGGTGTTGCTGTGAAAGCATTTTATAAATGTGATTGACATCTATAATCAGTTGACTTTATATAAAGAAGATTATATTGGATAATCAGGGTGGGCCTGATCTAATCAGTTGAAATGCCTTAAAGAAGAGTACTGAGATTTCCCTGAGGAAGAAGAAATTCTGCCTGTGAACTGCAGTGACACCTCCTACTTGAGAGTCTCTGTATCTGACTGGTTCTATTTTTCTGGTGGAACCTTGACTTAAACAAAGCCATTATTCTATTCCATTTTAATTATCACCAGAATATTGATAAATACTTCATAAACAATTATTTACCATAACTTTCTTTTGAGATATGGAAACATTCTAATTATTTTAAAGATACTCAATAGCAATGTTTTATAATATTTCAGTGCTCTAGATTAATAATTTTGCTATTAAGAATGTTTCAATGGTTTTTCATACATCTATATACCCAGGTTTATTGTTCTTTTAGTTTCAAATCTAATGTATGCTCTTCCAATTATTTTTTAAAACTCCCTTTGTTAACTTTACAGTAATAAAGAAGTCTTTTTGGAATATCTTTTCTTGGTTCTTAATACTACCTGACTTTGTATTTGAGATCCACTTCTTGGTTACCAAATAAAGCAATAGGTGAAAAATTCTCCAGATTTATATTGTTTTTGTTAGTGTGTGTGTACAATCTTAATTGTAAGAAAATGTTCTCATTTTCACAAATACACATAATTGCATACATACATCTCCCTCAAATGCACAGTCATATACATTGGACACAACTTTATCCATGGTGCTACTTTGGATATTATACTAAAATTGAAACGTCTGTTTTTCTTATCTGGTAGGCATTTCTTTATAGACTAAACTGATGGCTTTATCTTTATACTACCAATCAAAACAGCTGAAAATTGAGATCATGAATTCATCTTTATTTTTAGCATTATCTGTTCATGTGTTTGTTTTATACACTAATGTTAGTTTGACTGACTTCTTCAACTGGGCTTTTTGGGGTTTGCCTGACATAGACATGGCTCTAGAAATACTTATAAAATGAGAGACCCAGATCCTTAGCTGTACAAAAAGTGAATAGATTTATGGAATTTTACATTTTTTGTTCATATTATTTCCACAGGCGGTAGTTGGCTTTAATATAATCAACTTTAACACTGTACATTATTCAATGCCACCCTTCAACTGCTCTTCTCATACCAAATCCGTTTCCAAACATCAACTGACAAATATTCTCAACTATCTCATGCTTGAGATGTCTGCCAATATTTGATTTTGGTAATAGTAGCATCTTTTTATACTAGTGTTTTTGTTAATTATTTATCTATATAATTTTATATAGATATAAAGATATAAAGATATAGATATAGCTATATAATTATAATTATAAAGATATATCTATATCTATATAATATTATCTATATACTTATAATGTTTTTGTCTTTTGAAATGAGAAAATTGAAAATGAGAAAAAGATGGCAATATTAAACATAGTAAAAGTGAAACTTTTAATCCATTTTAATGTTCATTAAATTTAGTTCAATTATCAAAGGAAATAAAAGATAGACTGTATTAAATTCTGGAAACTTGTAATTTAATACAGTTTCTGAAGGTTTAGGCTTGGTGATAGATGAAAATGAAATATTTATAAAACTGTGGTTTGAGTAATAGCTACAATTTCTTATGCTGTTTGCCCATGCATTGAGTAGTTATACAAGCATTGTATCATTCAATCTTCACAGCAACCATATAAAATATATGTCAAGAACTATGAAGGATTTGAGATTTTTAAACTACTTGCAAGCTAACAAGTTAGCATGATGCAGAATCATGGATGCAAGAAGTCACAAGACACCTGGGTCAGAGACAAAGAACTGTTTATTACAGCAATAGCAGAATCCAGCATATCAGCATTTGCTGATATGTTTCATTTTTTCTAATTTAAAGATGAGGAAACTGAGACTTAGAGACCTCAGGTAACTTGACCAAGGTCACAAATTTGCATCAAAACCTCATTCTAGTGATCTAAATGCGAGGACAAATTCATAGTTCTAAATATCCATTGATAAGATTCGAGCTCACCAGAGAATCTTTTGTGTAGAGAAGATAGTTATTCATATTCCTCTGATAACCTTTGTTACTAAAGTCTGTGGACAGTGCAAAACAAAATCAGCCTAAAAATTCCAGGCTCAATCCATGCTCAATCTCTTACAGATTTTTCAATCACAATGCCTTCTTCTCAGTATTAGAACCAACTTCTTCTTTCCAGTCAATGTCACCCCAATTAAGCTAAAATAATTTTTATAAAATGAATTTTTATAGTCTGAAGCAAAGGAGAATCCATGTTGTTAAAATTTAAAATAATTATCTATTGGATAACTTGAAACAAAACAATAACATTAATAAACCTTTATACTTTCAATAAGGAATTTGTTAAAAATCTTAGTTTTCTGAAAATGGAAACTTCACTTATAATAGATGCTTATTATTTTTTACTTTATATAGTCAACTCTCAAGCACTATTTTAAGAATGAACTCTATATTAAAATATAGGACCTTCTCAATGTTGGGAATATTCAAGAAGATAAATTTAATGTCTCACTTCCTACTTGGGAAAGTGACAGTGGAATTATGACTATGTGCTGGGCTTGTGATATTAAGAGAGAAGTAATCAGTAGGATTGGATGGCAGAGTCCACAGGTCCTAAATGGTACTGTTGGAGTGAGTGGGAAAGAGAGGATTTGTAAATACAGACATAACTTTGGAGATACTGCAGATTTGGTTCCAGATTACCGCATTGCAATAAAATGAGTCACATGAATTCCCAGCACATATGTGTTTACACTATATGTAGCTTATTAAGTGTGCAATAGCATTATGTCTAAAAACAATGTAAATGCCTTAATTAAAATAATATTTTGTTGCTAAAAAATGCTAACCATCATTTGAACCTTCAGTGAGTCTTAATTGTTTGGCTGGTAGGGGCTTTTACCTCAATGTTGATGGCTGCTGATTGATCAGTGTGGTAGCTACCTAAGCTTGGGGTGGCTGTGACAATTTCTTAAAATAAGACAACAGTGAAATTTGCCACATTTATTTGACTCTTCTTTTCACAAAAGATTTCTCTGTAGCATGTAAAGCTATTTGATAGCATTTTACCCACAGTAGAATTTATTTAAAAATGGAGTCAATCCTTTCAAACCCCGCTGCTACTTTATCAACTAAGTTTATGCAATATTCTCTAGCCTTTGTTGTTATTCCAACAATGTTCACAGCTTCTTCATCAAGAGTAGATTCCTTCTCAAGAAACCACTTTCTTTTCTCATCCATTTGAAGCAGCTCCTCATCTGTTAAAGTTTTATCATCAGATTGCAACAATTCAGTCGCATCTTCAGGCTCCACTTCTCATTCTACTTCTCTTGCCATTTCTACCACATTTGCAGTTACTTCCTCCACTAATGTCTTGAACCCCTCAAAGGCATCCATGAGGGTTAGAATCAACTTCTTCCAACCTTCTGTTAATTTTGACATTTCGACCTCTTTCCATATATCATGAATGTTCTTAATGGAATATGGAATGGTGAATCCTTTCCAGAAGATTTTCAATGGACTTTGCCCAGAACCATGAGAGGTACCACTATCTACGGAAGCTATAGCCTTATGAAGTGTATTTCTTAAATAAAAAGACTTGACAGTCAAAATGACTCCTTGATCCATGGGCTGCAGGGTGGATACTGTGTTAACAGGAATGAAAACAGCATTCATCTCATTGTACATCTCCATCAGAGATCTTGGGTGAACAGGTGCATTGCCAATGAGCAGTAATATATTTTTTAAAAACCCTTTTTTTCCTGGGCAGTAGATCTCAAGAGGGAGCTTAAAATATTCAGTAAATTATGTTGTAAACAGATGTGCTATCATCCAGGTTTTGTTGTTCCATTTATAGGGCACAGACAGAAGAGGTCCTAGGATTTTGGAACGATAAATGAACATGGACTTAAACTTAAAGTCACCAACTGCATTAGGCCCTAACAAGAGCATCAGTCTGTTCTTTGAGGCTTTGAAGCCAGGTGTTAGTTGGCCAAAGGGGTGCTGATGCATAGTACCAGAACCCTGTTGGCTTTTATAAACGGTGTGTATTTGGAGTAGAAGCTTATAGTCACAAGGCCCTAAAGAGTCCAACTCAAGACACCATAAGAGGTACTTTCTCACCCAAAGTCATGAGTCATGTGTTGGAGCAAGATAGCTGCCAGTCTCTGTGAGAGTTCAGCCTTCCCCTCCCTCCTAAGGCTCTGTGGTCCCAGCTTCTTCTGATCTCAGCTGTAGGCTGGAGGGCTTGTCTCTTTCCCTGGAGCTAGTTTCTTCCCGGGCTCAGCTGCGTCTGTTGGCTATCAAGCTCATCTCTCTTCCCAGGGCCTCTGCAGTCTATATAGCTGTCTTTCTTCCTCTGTGTTCTTCTCTGTGTTCTCGTTCTCCATGCATTTACTTCCGTGTGAGTGTCTGTTTTATCCCCAAGGAAGCTGGGACTCGATGCTGAGTCACACTCTAATGACATGGTTGGATCAGAGCCCTAATCTTAACATAATTTAATCAGACATCTCAGCTAAATCTAATACAATCAAAGGCTTATCATGCCAGAGGAACAGATCAGTTTATGAACATAATCAATATTTCTTTTTGGAATTCATAAATAATATCAAAGTGCTACAGCAAGCATTAACATCTCTTTAGCTGAGAAAGCCCTGGATGGCATCTTCTTCCAATAGAAGTCTATTTCATCTACATTGAAAATCTGTTGTTTATTGTAGCCATCTTCATCAATTATCTTAGCTAGATCTTCTGGACAACTTTCTGCCGATTCTATAACAGCACTTTTTGCTTCACCTTGCATTTTTATGTTATAGAGATGGCTTCTTTCCTTAAACCTCATGAAACAACCTCTGCTAGCTTACCACTTTTCTTCTGCAGCTTCCTTACCTTTCTTAGCCTTCATAGAATTGAAGAGAGTTAGGGCCTTGCTCTGGATGAGGCTTTGGCTTAAGGGAATGTTGTGGCCGGTTTCATCTTCTATCCAGACCACTTAAAATTTCTCTTTATCAACAATAAGGCTGTTTTGATTTCTTATCATTTGTATGTTCACTGGCCACTGGAGGCTCTGAGGGCAAGAAGAGGGAAAAACAGATGTAATATGGGGGCTTTTTCGGGACTTGGGAATCGTCCTGAATGACATTGCAATGACAGATAAAGGCCACTTCAGCAGCGCTTTTAATTTCCTTCAAGAACTTTTCCTTTGTGCTCATAACTTGGATTGCTGTTTGGCCCAAAAACTTGGTCCTAGTTTTGGGCCTATCTTGGCTTTCACCATGCCTTCTTCATGAGGTTAATCATTTCTAGCTTCTGACTTAAATGAGAGACTTGGAACTCCTCCTCTCACTTGAACAATTAGAGGCCATTGTTGGGTTATTAATTGGCATAATTTCAATATTGTTGTGTCTCAGGGAACTGGGAAGCCTGAGGAGAGGAAGAGAAATGGGGGAACTGCTGGTCATTGGAGCAGCCAGAGCACAAGCAATATATATTTTTTTCAAGAGACAATGTTTTATTGGGATTAATCAAATATACGTAATTCTAAGGCAGATAAAAATAACAATAAATTAATAGATATTCCATCCTAAAGAAGGGGAGCATCACTCCCCACTCCTTGAGTGTGGGCTGTGCATAATGACTTCTTTCCAAGGAGGACAGTATGGGAAATAGGAGAAAAAGAGTTACTTTATAGTGGAAAAACCTGACAACAACTTCAGTCAGGTGATCAAGGTCAACATCAACAGTCATAAATTATACACAAGCAATATTTATCCATTAAGTTCATTGTCTCTTATGGGTATGATTTGTAGAGCCCCCAAACAATTACAATTGTAACATCAAGATGGTAGATCACACATGACCATCACAGATATAATAGTAAAGAAAAAGTTTGAAATATTGCAAGAATTACCAAAATCTGACACAAGACACAAAGTGAGCACAGGATGTTGGAAAATGGCACTGATAGACTTTCTTGGTGCAGAGTTGCAATAAACCTTCAATTTGTAAAAAATGCAATATCTGAGAAGCACAATAAAGTGAAGCCCAATATAAAGAGGTATTCCTGTAGAGGAATGGAAGGAAGCTTGCTTTCTACTCTTTATCTGTGTTGTTTAGGTAAGCCACGCTTGTGATTTAATTTTTGTTCTAAATTAAACCTAAACCATACTTACTGTGATGTGTTAACAATACTGCAAAAGCTCAGCCTATTCAGGGAAAGAATAACAGTTGATTCTATTTAGATGTTACTTCGAATAATCCAAAAGTGAATTCATGGAATTATCTACTGTGTATGTAGAATTGATTTCTTCAACGAGTACCTTTAAACTGGCACATTTTATTTCCTTCAAGATATTATCTTTATTTTATGGTATGACAGTAAGTTATGCAACATAATCTTGTGAATCATACTAGACTGCAGAATAAACTCTTTGGTATGTATGTAACCGTGAGCAAAGTTTGCAGCTATACTAATGTATAGGAAATATTTTATCATTTTCACTGAAACACCACTGAACCATTTATCAACCTGAATTCCCTATCAATTTGTCTTGAACCTGATTGCCACCTTCTCTATTCTTTATAGAGTATTTACAAATTTCCCATGCTCTTCTAGGAATTTATTGAAAGTTAACCAGTAGTATCCTTTCAATTGGATATTACATTTCTAAGATATGGTTTAAAATATCAGCAAACAATTCAGTCATCTTAACAGCTCCATGTAATTGTGAAAGCTCTGTACCAAGCTAGCCATTTCTGACCTGTCTGACGAGCCTGAATGAAATTCCTCCAATTTTTATAATGTAGTTCAGAACAGTGTTTTCCATTTTGCAGGCAACATGCAATACAACTGAGCTACAGTGTACTGTACCAATTGTAAATTCATTACAAAAATAAAATAGAGGAAGATACAGTAGATAAATCCCAACTAATAAATCTATAACCATGTTAATCACATGCAATTTTAAATATTTCTGATATGTATATGAGGTAATACTTTTGTTACCCAGACTTTTTACTTCTTAAAGAAGAAAGAAAAAGACTTATAAGGCACTTAAAAGAGGGAAGACATAAAATGTTTAGAGATTTCATCCTGAGAATCAGTGATTATTGCTATTCTTTTTCTATTTCCAAGGGGGAAGGACATTATCTTAAGTGCATTAGCAGATTTCAGCTGTGAAGAAATAGCCACCTGGGGCCTGGAAAGGATGTCAAGGAAGCTTTAAAACCAAAATCGTGTTGGAGACGTTGAGGTAAAGAATCAGGATAAAGAAAATCAGGTAATTAGAGTTGGTGAATGAAGTTAAGTGGGAACCTGACATGGGTACATAAACTGTGATGAGAAAATGCTAGTCTCTAAAATCACCAAAATAGTTGGGAATGCTGACTCCAACACATGGCAGAACAAGGCTAAGAAAACCCTGGCACTCTGAAAAACACATATGCATATGTTAAATGATAATGGAAGGACCCCCCTCTGTAGTTCACCCCAGCTGCGGTGGTTTGTTGTTTTCAGTAAAAACTTAATGCCTTTCCCTGAGAGTGAATGCGTGCCCTGGTTTGTAAAGGGATAATGCACTGGCCTTATTTCCAGTGTCTGACAGATCAGCAAATACACGTAGGCACAACTGCCTATTTGCTATTTACTACTAGGGTAAATGGCAAGCCATAAAATGCGATCTGTTTAAATTGCATTTTGCAAACAATCCTTACTTCTTGCCATACTCTCTGTGAAGCATTATTATTATTATTTATGAGTCACAGTTAAGGGTGCCTGGTGCTGGAAGAATAGTGGATTTCTTTTACATTTAATTTTATGGAAGGAAAGGACCCAGAGATTATCCCATGGGGAGATTTCACTTCATTTCTTGAGGAAACCGGGAAGTTGTAATAACTTGTCCATTATCATACAGATAATTAGAAGTGGAGACCAACTACGGATACAAGTTCCTAGTACCTCTTTATTTTAAGTTGTATCAAAATAACCATTTTCTTATATTTCAAACAATTGTTGGTGAGAGAAAATAAAATTCCCAGCAAGAAGCCTCATTACCATGAACGAGCATTTTGAATATGCCTTTCAGACAAGGAAGCATACATATATATAGCTCTCTCACTGATTGCCACTGTTTAGATATTTCACCTTGGAGAATCCTATCAGTCGAGAATGAGTTTCCCAAGTTCATCATGTGTAATGATTGTGGGGATATAAGGAAAGAGGAGATATGGTCCCATGTTTCTGTTAGGGGTCTAAAATGAAGTGATTCCCAAGACCACGAGTGTAAGGCATGACTGTGTTCTGGGCGTTAAGGATTAAAATACAAATATAGTGGATCAGAGTGAAGATATGTCAACTCTTTCAAAAGAGAGAGAATATTTCCTAGGCCTATAAAGCCAGACTGTAATCTTATTTCTGTGTATATCCCACCAACTGGTGGCTTGACATTTTCATTTGGATCTTGTAGCGGGTTGAATTGTATTTCCAGAAATGATCGGTTCAAGTCCTAGACCCAAGTACCTGAGTATCTGTGAATGTGACCTTATTTGGAAATAGGATCTTTGCAGATATAATGAAATTAAGATGAGGTCATACTGTATTAGGGCAGGCCCTAAATCTGATCATTGTTGTCTTCATAAGAAAAAGGAGAGGGATATTTATACACAGACATTGGAAAGTTAGTTATGTGAAGACAGAGGCAGAAATTGGAGCGAAGCAACTGTAAGACAAGAAAGGTCAGGGATTACTGGCAACTATCAGACGCTAGAAAGAGGCAAGGAAGCACTCTTCTATAGAGCCTTAAAGGAAATGTGGTCCTGCTGACAACTTGATTTCAGACTTCTAGCTTCCAGAATTGCAAACGAATAAATCTCTATTGTTTTAAGTCACTAGGGTTGTAGTGATTTCTTATGGAAGCCCTTGAAAATTAATACAGATATCATCTATCAGGCATTTCAAACTAAAAGTGAACTCTTGGTATGCCCATCCAAACCAGCTCTTCCTTCCCTCATTCTTTTACATTTCTACTAGGCACTCAGTGGCATTGAGGCTGAGAAGCCAAAATCTATGTGTTATCTTTGATTTCACTCTGTCCTACAGTCTCCATCTCAAAGTCATAAGCATGTGCTCTTCACTCTTCCTCTAAAACACATCCTAAACCATCCACTTTCCTCCGTTTCTGCTTCTATCACTCTGGTCCAAGTCACTACTTCCTTACCTCCACCAGAATCCTTGCATAATCCATCCTCTACATAACAGCAAAAGTTATCCTAAAAAAGTAAAGACCCCGTTTCTCTCAAATAGAAAATGTCTTCTCATCACATTTAGTACAAAGCAAACACATGAATTCCTTTCCCTGGCTTTATAAAACCCTACATGACCTGGCCACCACCTATTTCTTTGATCTCATTTAATACCAATTTTCTCCTCATCCTTTAAGCTCCCATGCATTGGTTCTTCTTAAGTCAAGCCCATTGCCACCATAGTTTTATACTAGCTCTTTCCACTGCATGGAATGGGCTTTCCCAATCTCTGCATGGCTGGCTCCTAATTGTATTTAGCCTCAATGTCACTCCCTGGCCAGGCCTTTCCTAACCACACAATCTAAAATGGCCATGTACCTCAATTACTTGGATTTTTCCCCCCTTTTATCAGGGCTTTTCTAGAACCCACCAACTTTCTGTCCCCCTTTCTTTCTTGCCCCCTCAACTGAGGAGTAAATGAGAAAAAAAATCAGTTAATGAAAAATGTTAGGTAGAAAATAAAACAAGTAGAATAAGACACAATCAAATAATCACATGGACAAACCCAAGGCAAATATGCAATTACAAATGGCAAAAAGTATTATAATCCAAAAGTGCTATGTGCATGCAGTATCTACAGTGGTCCTACTTTGTAACCAATGGGATTGGACATACCTTTGAAGTACTATTGACCCATGTGTGCTAGAGGGCTGTGAGAGGTCAACAACAATCTAAAACATAGATTTATAAGCCATATTTGTGTTTTCATTCGTCTCCCACTTTGAGCTAGCCAGTGTGAGGTACCTCATAAACAGGCCTAGACAGCTGAGATTTACAGACTGGATGCCAGTAGCACACAAATGTGCCAGATTGTGCCAATATCCAGACTTGAGAGTATTCCCTGATTTTGTTATTTTTTTGTAATTACTTCAGGAAATTTTAGTAAGCCTTTTATTTTGGATTCTTTGAGAAGTAGTATGTTTCATGGAAAGATCATTAGTTGGGCATCGGAAAGAGAGCAAGAAAAGCCAAGACTGACACGGCTCGTACACCTACAATATATTAGCTTGTTGGTACTTTCACTTGTAACTAACTCACTGTGCTCCCAAACTACACTGTATGTTTCCTCTTATACTCATTGCAGTTTGTAATTATATACTGAATTTATTTAGGTGGTGTTTTCTTTATGTCTGATTTGCCAAGTAGATAATCTATAAAATGAAAGCAGAGATTTTTCTTTTTTCTTTAACTCACTGCCTGGCACTGTGTTTGACATGCAAAATGCTTGAATGAAATTGTTGAATGAAGGAAACGAATATATGGTATTTAATTTAATAATCTCAAAAATCCCATCAAGAGGTAATATTCCATAGATATACTACCATCCAGAGAATACAAGTTAACATTTTCCTGCAAAACATTTATTAAAGTCTATGAACAAGTAAAACTATTTCTATGTAAATCTTTTTGATAATAAATACACATGTCCTTTATGTGATTTGAAATAATCTCATCATCTTTTATAAAATTTTCCTTATTCCTAATTTGTGTGCGTGTCTGTGTTTTCTCTGTTTTTTCTTGTTTAAACCTGATTGTGGTTTGTCTGTTTATATGTTTTCCCCCTGTCAAGGAAATAGCTTTTTGATAAATGTATCAGTTATATTGGTTTTGGTTTCCTATCATTCATTTTTGTGCCTATATTTTATAAATTCCTTCTTTCTCTTTTAGTTGGATTCTTTTTGGTTTGGTGTTCTTTTTCTGACCTCTTACAAAGTTCTTAATCTTTGTTAATTTATACATTCAGAAATTATAAGTATGAATGCATTTATGATAATC
>PVKH010030926.1:0-12403 GCA_004027955.1 Chaetophractus vellerosus
TTTGGCTTCACCTTTTTTGCCCCCTTTGCCTTCCCCTTTGGCATGCTGCTCTCTTGTCCTCACCGCCCCTCGCCTTCCTCATAATGAACCCCTCCTGCTCCTTACTGTCAGCAGCATCTCCTTTTCTGACCCAGCCGCGGTCGTGTCCTCCCCAGGTTCTCATCTTTAGCATTTTAGTTACTTGTTCGCCACTACTCCCTTCACTCTCTGTGAACTGTTCCTTCTGCCCCCTAGACCAAGTAGGCAGGACCTCTGGTCTGATTCTACTTTTCCTCCTCAAACGTCATCCCTCCACCCTGCACTCCTTTTTCTTTCCCTCTCCTTACGGTTAAGCACCCCCATATTTTTCCATCCTACTGTGTTCCTTTTCTTCCCTTTCCTCCCCTCCCCGCCTTTTTGCGTTCATATTCCAAGATCATACCTTCTTTTCTGACCCTTGCATGTCTGTTTTCCTTTTTCTTTTTTCCTTTGACACTGTAGTTTCTCTTCTTATTAGCTTCTCTTGTACTCCCTGTTTTTGAATCCAGTGTCTCCATCACCACATCGCTCTGAGTACATCCCCTACTGGCTCCTTGTCTTTCATACTTCTTTTTAGTCAGGTTTGTGGTAGAGCTCTCCTTAGATCCTAGTTCTCAGAAACTATATCCCCTGGGGTCTTTGACCTCCCCACATTTTCAGGATATGCCATCTCCATTCTCTTTCGCAACTTTATCCTCTCTCTTGTGATCCCTCACTTGACTTTATTCTATTCTTTCTTTCCTCTAGGTTGCTTCCCCTTACCCCTCTTTTTAAAGTCCCACATCTGCTGCTGTAACCCATCCTCCTTCCCTGCTGTAGTCCCTCCCCCTTCATACTCCTTCGTCCTTATTTCCCTACGGCATCCCTTGAAGCTCTTTCTTGATGCTGCCTTATCTGGTAATTTCTGTGCAGCCCTCCTCCAGCACTCTAATCCAGCTGTTACATTGGTGTCTTGTACACTGTATTAAAATTAACATAGTGATTTTTGAGTTGACTTGTAGGTGTATGCTATTATTATCTCCATTCTCCTCAGCAGTCTTCAATCCTTTATTTTTCTCCTTCTTATTGAATCTGTCTTGTATATTCTTTTCACACTTTTGCCCTCTCCCTCTGTGCTTGGGTTTGCCCTAATGAAATCTTTCTCATTTTTAATTTTAATTGTAATGAAAATAGGTTTGTCCAAGGTTTTTGGAGGGGCCAGTCTCTTGAAAGTCTAGCCTATGGAAGAGTCCATTCCTCCTTATTTACCTTACCCCGCCCCCATCCTTGACGTTCTTACTCTGTCCACTCAGTTTCCTCATTCTTTCTACCTCAGTGATAGTAGTTTACCAAAGCAAGTGGTTGGAGAGCTCATAGCTTTTCTCTGTCCTTTCTGTAAATAGGTGCTTTCTTTTCCATTAATGCCTTATATACTGTTTTCCAGTATTTTCTGGCAATATATTCTTAATCGTTTGGAGGGAGGCAGGGCATTCACACAGAGAATGCAATAGTGATCTTTTGGTTTCTTGTACCTGGGCACCTATGGATTGCTCAACATCTGTGGCCTATAGTTCCTTATGATAGAAGCTCTTGGAATTGTCATTTTCCTTTCCCTTTGGAAGTTAACTTTCAATTCATTTATTTTAAAACTTAAAACTAAATATTTATTTAAAATTATAAATTTATCATAAAGTTCTAAAGCATTGATTCTTTGCAAGAGCTAAAGGAACTAAACTTAAACAATTCTGCAGGAGACTACAGCTAATGCGATCTACCACTGCAAATAAATGCATATATGACAGCAAATATAATTGGCAGCTTCTTGCCTTTTTTGTGGTTTCTGCAGCAGAGTCCATAGAAGTAAATACTGAAAAGGAGACCTCAGATGGTCCCCTAGGGCAGGTAGAAGGACTTGCCTCAGGCCCAAGTTCCAGTCTAGGCCCATTCCTCCTTTAAGAGCAAAAATACTGCAATTTGACCTATTCCTTGGTGCTGAGTGGAGAACTTTGGAGAACTTTGGGCAGGGCAATAGCATACTCCTTGTACTCTTTGCTTAGAGGACCTCTCTCTGAAAGGTTGTGGTGATCAGAAATCTTCCTAGCATTAGTTTCTTAGCCTTCCCAACTGTGTGTATTTTGATGTCCAGATTCTTTGAAGTTTCTCTAATGCCATAGTGGAAGTGGTGATAGTTGCAACACTAAGCTGAGCTAGTTGGTAAATAGTATCAACTATACAAGTTCTTTCTCTTACCTTCCCTTCTTCAAAGTCTGTGTGTCTCCTTATATTTTCAAGTGAGAGAGGGAAATCGTGGACCTGATTCTTGAGGGAAACTTGTGCCTGCTAATTGTTTTCATCTTGGTTAGGCTGATCCTAATTTCCTTAAAGCATTCTCTAGGCAACACTCCTTAGAGCTTTTCTCTATCTCTCACCCAGGTTCTTCAAGTTAACCTTTCTGCTCTCCCAGGAAACCTTTGCATGTTGATAAAGTGCCTGGTGGGGTCAGGGTTAGGGATAGGTAGATTATCAAGTGTAGGCAGATATCTGGATCTTGATCATTACCATTTAACTAAGACTTTCCCCTATTTTAGATGCATTCCAATTTTCATATATTGCAGTTGTTTGGGTAACTCAGAGAGGCGTGAAAGAACAGGGTAACTTTGAAATTTGAGATTTAAGGGAATACAAGCTTGGACACAAGCAAGATCATCAATTTCTTTATGTTTCTTTTAAAATCTGCTTACGAAGGCCTTGTCCTTATTGAATCTTGGAACAATTAAACTACATTGAAGCTCATATGGTTCAGTTTGTCCTCTTTCCCTTTAAAACTGACTAAACTCTAATTGGTTTGTGAGGGAGTCAAGCTGTAGGGCTTGGTACTGCAATATGAGCAAGCCCTCTGGGTTCTAAATTTTACTGCAGATGGAAAGTTTTCTTAATTAGCAGTGTTTAGACTCCACCTTGTCATTTTTCCCGGTGTAACATACATTGAGGGGTTTTCCTTTGATATGTATGTACCAGAGATGTCTTTGAACTAATTATATAGTAAGTGAAGTAACATTTGACTTCAGATTAATTTTCTTAAGGTTAAATTATTTCCAAGGGCTCTTGATTGATTTCTTGGGGATGCTCTTAGGAGGGTTTAAGTGTGCAGTGGATATGGATATGGGACTGTCTATATTTTTGAGGGTCCAGCTTTGTTTCTTGGTTAGTTTGTCTCTTTGGTATTTGGATAGTGTGATCTTTAAGCATGGACTCCTAAGGTTAGTTGACTTGCAGCATTCAAAATCATGATATATTTTTGCTAGCCAGAGAGTATGTTTTCCTTCTTGTTAGGTACAAGATAAATATCCACCAGCTTCCCTTAGTAAAAGTTAAACCATAAGAGAAATTAAAACTATATATGTCAACTTGTTTTTTGAGAGTAAGATAATTTTAACAACTTACAAATATCTCATGGTCTTTTTTTTTTTTTTGGCGTTATTTTGTGTGACAGTTTGAAAATCACTGAATAAAAAAGGTTGTGCCATAGGAAGTATTTTTACAAGTTAAATGTGAGTCATGTAACATTCATTAACTGCTAAGTACCTTTTCAAGAGCTGCTTTATCATTTGTAACTGAATTCTGTTTACCTCAGATTTTCCAGGTAGAGTTTTGGTAATCGTGTTTGAAATCATGATTGTTGGTCAAAGAAAGTTTTTATGGCAGTGATTCTCAAGCTTTAGTGTGCATAAGAATCACTTGTATGCTTGTCTAAAGTATAAATCCTCAGGCCACCCATTAGGGTTTGTGATTTAGTAAGTCTTGCACTGGGCCTAGAAATCTTTATTTTCTGTGGCTTGGCCAGGTGAGGATAATGCAGGTGCTTCTCCAACCACATACCTAGAAATGCTACAGGCTTTGGATTCTCAGTTAATTTTATCTTCATGGTTACTTTGAGAGTCATGAGCTAAGACCATACCTACAGAGGTATAATAGTGATTTGTTAGGCTCCTGAGTTCTAGTTTAGAGGGAAATCGGTTAAATAGATAGTTAGATAGACTAACTACTCTATATGATCATCCACACTTCATTGGATCTTGTTAAGCTGTTGCAGTAAAGATGTATTGTTTGAAGGTAGAATAACTTAATGGTAATAATCATATCACTTTGCAGTTTGTATAGTATATGGCAGTTTGTGTAGTGTTTTTATATTTGATCTTTACAACAGCCCTGTGAGATAGATTATAAACTCTTTGAGGGCAGGGACAATCTCAGTGTTTAGAATTGTATCCCTAACTAAATGTCTGGCACATAGAAGGTATTTTTCAATAAATACTTGCTGAATGAATATGTAAGTATTATTATCCCTATTTTATAAGAGAGGAAACTGAATGTTGCACTAAGTGGCAACCACAGTTAAACCCAATCTTGAACTCTAAATCCAGTATTTTCCATTTTACTGTCATTAGTTTCTTTGCCTTCTCAACTATTCTTAACTGTGAATAATCACTTAAAATTCTTAAAATTCAGTCACATCCCTATGAACTTGGGTAGCAGTTGGACTTTAGTTCTCTTGTTGTGAAATCTGTTTTATATCTTTATTTCCCTCTTCTCTCCCACTGTTAAATTGGGTGGGAGACAGGTGACCAAGCAGACATTCTTTTCTTTTACTTTTGGTCTCTTTATTCTGTTGGTTATCAGTGAAGAGAGCATGGCAATCATAATTGTAACTCCAGGAAATGCTTTTAGTTTCATAGGTAGTTGAGGTTACAAATAAAACCGAATTTGAAAATAGCATTTATCTTCCCCTCAGAAATCACTCCCACAACATTGCTATGACTAGGAGAAGGTCTTTTGTTAGTAGCATAAAGATTTGTCTGGGTCATATAAATTATTGTGAAGAAGAGTTCTCTTCTTGACCACTACTAACCAGTTTGTTTCAGGTGAGGGCTTATTACTATGCTTTCAAGGGTAGGAAATTATTTTTTAAGTTAAGGTTCATTAGGAATTTCTATACTCTGGTAGATAAACAAAAAAGCCTCAGTTGACAAGCAAATACTTATAATTTATGGTCACTGTAAAGTGCTTTGTGAGCATAATCTGTGATGAGTGCATTTATTGACTGTAGTGATGGCATTAGTGACACAAACCACATTAGTGGTTTAGTTTAGAGCCAGTTAGGCTCAATCGTTGACTATCGGCTGTGTGGATGTTTTCTGTGCTTCACTCTGGCAATCCCATGTATGGGTGGTACAATTCCAGCCCCACATTTGGAAACAAATTATTTAGTCAGTGTTTTAATACTTTTTAAAAATTGGAACTCACAGTAAGAGATGCATTTTATATTATAAATATATGTACATATATAATATAAATATATATAAAGAAAACTTCCTGAAACAAGTTTTACAAAACTTTATTTACTACTATCATGCACTCTGGTATTTTTAGTGTGTTCAGTGTTTTGTTTTTGTTTGGTTTTGTTTTTAAAATACTGGTTGTGGCCCAATACATTAATATCATGACTCATTAGTTTGTGATCCACTGTTTGAAAAACAGTGATTTAGGGCATGAGTTTTTCCTGATGTTGGCCCACTAATATTACCTCATATTTGGTCTGGTTCCACAAGTAAGCACAAATTTTGTGTAAAGTACCGTTAAGCTTGTATGAGTCACAGTGTGCCTGCATTCCTGCCCTTGAGAAGCTTACACTGAAGTGGGAAAGGTACATGTAAACAATTTACTGTGTGTAAGGCAAAATGAAATGATGGAGATAAACGAAAAACAGTGGGAATTTAGAGGAGAGATTAATGTTTGAGAAGATTAGTGGGGAGAGAGATCATAGAAGACTTTTAAACTCTGAGTGAAGACAAGAATAAATTCAGGCAGAGAAGAGAGAAGGATTTTATAGGCTGAGGAAACCGTGTGACCAAGGCGAGATGTAAAGAGGTCTTTGGATAGCAAGGGGTGTAAAATGGCTATTTGTAGACTGTTGTAGTGATAGAGGTTGGAAAGGAAGGTTGAAGTCAGATCAAAAAGGGCTTTGAATGAAAATCCTGAGAAGTTTGGATGATTTTATTCCATATTATGAGATCAGAAGATAGCTGTATGTGCATTAATCCCCAGGACTTCCGTGGATTTATTATTTTTTAAAATTTCATTGAAGTATATCATTCATACATGAACATACATAAACAATAAGTGTTTAGTAAAAGTTGTGGATTTACAAAACAAACATGCATATATATATATATATATAGGGTAGAATGTAACTAGTGTTTTCAATAAACCTCTTCTGGTAAATAATTAAATTAAAACTAAATCTACAGGATTAGTAGTAATATTTTGAGGTTACTCTTTCATAGTTTATAACAAATGTTGCACAACAATGTTGTTGGTGCAGTATTTTATGGGAACCCTGCATGATGATATAGATGCATGTTTTGGGGCTTTTTTGCTTATGTATACTTCCTCCTATCAGTCAACTTCCGTTGTATGAAAACATCTTTTTAAAAGTGATTTTGGGGGAACAGATGTAGCTCAAGTGGTTGTGCGCCTGCTTCCCACATACGAGGTCCTGGGTTCGATCCCCAGAACCTTCTAAAAACAAACAAACAAATGAAAAACCAACTTTCATTGGGGAGCAGATGTAGTTCAGTGGTTGAGCACCTGCTTCCCATGTACAAGGTCCTGGTTTCAATCTCTGATACCTCCTGAAAAACAACAACAAAAAAAAACAAATGTTGGAGCAGATGTAGCTTCGTGGTTGAGTGCCAGCTTCCCATGTATGAGGTCCTAGGTTCAATCCCTAGTATCTCCTAAAACAAAATTAAACACACAGAAAAGCAAAATAAAAAAGATTTTGTGTTTTCTTTTAAAGCTGTCTGAAACTCCTTAGATTTTTGTGTCAGACATCAGAGCAAGATTAGACTGGCAGGTCTGTGTAGTCTGTGGACCTGATACACAAGTAAGTAGCTTACTTCTCTTTGGAAAAGTACAGTGGTCTGCAGAGTCAGCTGCTTGTGTGGCTATTCTCCCAAGCTGCTTTTCAGAGACTGATTACTCTTACAGAACTATTTGGTGAGATTAACTAGGAAGTTTTCTTCCCCCTCCCTCCCCAAATCCTGCAATGCTTTTATATCTATGTATCTGGTTTGTTATATTTGTTTAGCATGTTTTAAAACTTGGGAGATTGATTAAATGAATACTTGAAGTTCTTGGAATATGTGATGACCTCTGTGAAAGTTTTATAAACGTCTTCCTTTTTTGCAGATCTGTGTAATCATCTATAAAGTTTCTATCCCTCTATGTAGTTTGTCTACCATGAGGATTAATATAATCACTTTGATTCTGGTATGGTTGAAAACTTTGTGGGTCTCTTTTCTCAAGATATAAACTTACTGTCTTTACTTGGAAACAGCAGTGAGTTTTGTTCTCTCTACCTGGTGTTTTGAACTCAAGGGAATGTGACACTAACATTTCCCTTGTGAGTTAAATGCTGATAGATTATTTTGGATTTTCCTGTCCTACCCAGTTATCCTTAATATGGCTGATAAGTAAAAAATCCTACGGTACCTTACTTCCTCAATATCTTGAAATAGACTATAGACTTAAAAATCTGTAGTCTGTGTTCCTCAGCTTCCAAAAGAAATTGCCCAGGTTCAATATGGATCAAAAGATAGTATTTGATTGTAAAAGGGCCATATCCCTTCAAACATATCTCTCGTTATTAATTTTTAAATGCTGTCATTCATAGATGAAGGTATTTTGAGCTGTTTTTTCAGTAGTAAGGTCATATACATAGGTTTACAGTATCTATTCCTATTTATGCACAATACCTCTTGGGACCAGTTGAATTCAGGATGCAGGCTGTAGCCCCGAACAAATTTACCAGATCACATGAGAAACCATATTTCTAATCTCATGCAGTAATTCAAAATTGGTAGTGAATAGAATTTTAAAAATTAATGTTGTTTTCTTTGGTAATTTACCTGACTTGGAAACTAAGCAAGTAGATTTTATTCTTTAACTTTCACTGTGATGAGTATACCAAAGTAAAAACATCTGGGGATTGCATTTAAATTAGCCACGTAGGCAACGATTCAAAATGTACCAGATCTCAAACTTGATTTAGAGTGCTTTGGGGAAAGGATTTAGGACTGGTTACATTTGTATTGCTGGTGAATAACGAAGCAAAGTTTCCTCAGAAATGGTATGCATAGGAGGGAAGGCAGTTAGTCAGGTTAGGGAAACCAACATGCCTGATAGCAAAGTTCTTCTAACATTTCTAACTTTCATTGCCTCACACTGTGAAGAAGTAACCAAATGTCATCCAGCCTTACTTTTGATAGAACTAGTGCTGATCAAGTTTTTAAAGACACAAATTTTAAAAACAAACAAAAAATCCCATCAAAACAAAATAAATCAGCCTTGTATATTTTTGCACAACATGTTAGAACTTAATTTAAGACCTCACTGGTATTCTTTAGCCTCTCACACTTGAGGAACATTATGCTTAAATGTTTTCATATTAAGCATTTCACTTTCATGATGAAACAATATAATTAGATTATTCCCAGAATTCCCATGAAATAAAGGCTTGCTTTTAAAATATCAGTGTGTTTATTTCTTATTCCTTCCTTTTACCTTATTTTGTTATCCTTGGAATCAATGTTTATATTTAAAAATTACTTTAAAAAATTACTTTCTAATCAATACTTCTGAAAAAAAGGAAATAGTTCAGTTTTAAATTGTTTGCATAATTGAATGCTATATTCTATTTTCAAGCTTCATTTCTACTGCACCACACAATAGAAAGCAAAACCATCACTGATACTGAAGTTTTGAAAATTGTAGAGCTTGCACAATGTTGTTAACACTTCCCCCCAAATAGTGGAACCAGTGTAAAAGTTAAAAATAAAAAATGAAATTTGGAAGTGCATGAAGGAAAACCATTATTGTGTTTGTGTGTTAGTCTTAATAATTTTAATATAGGAGAATATTTTAAAATTCTAAGATTGATTGTTCTAGGAGGAAAATGAGCAAGTTCATTTTTATTCTTGGTGATGAGTGGTTATATTGGCCTTAGAGGTAATTATCATATAGCAACTTTTCTTCTGAACAGGTTGATTATATTTTTATATTTATTTTTTAATATCTTAGAGCCTTAAGCTTTATTGTACCTTTTTCTGAATGAAAAATAAGATTTCATTTGTTCAGAAGTAAATCTGAGTATATTACAATATTTATATAATGATTGATTTGGAATTAGAAGATTTGAGGACTCTGTCACTCCTTCCCAATAATAAACTTTTCTGTCTCCTTCTGGCTAGAGATATTAAGATTGGAAAACAGATGAGCCTTATTTGTACTTTTCCTGTCTCAGACAGCATTCTTTATGAATAGAATATCCAGCCAAGTGTAAAATGTCCCAGTGATGGTAAGCAGCTTATTTGACCAGTTACTTATTCTTTTTATCCATTTTTGGGAAGACCAGATACTGATTGGCACACTTCCCAGTTTCTCAACCCTGCCAGGACCAAATTTCATTGTTTTTAATATTCCCTTTTGCCCAGTGTTAAATTTCGGCATGTAGGTACTTAAAAATATTGTTATAATGATTGGCTCTTGATTTTGATAATTAAAAAAGGAACCAAAAGATCTATAAGTAGGGCTTTCCATAGGATCTGGGAAATCTGCCTAATTCAGTCTGCGTGTAGTTGCCATTTGTTGTTTTCCCCCCTCACCTACTGAAGATGAGGCTTAGAATATATAGCTGGGCAAAGAATAATTTGCATTAAAAGAATGCTTTATGACAATAGTCTTAAAAAGATCAAGAAGAGAAAACTGAAGTTGATTATAATTTGGGGACCCTGTAACTTTGATGTTGGTATTTTCTGCTCACTTGAATTTAGGCCCTTGTTCAATTGGAAAATTGTTACGCTAATAATTCGAGAGGCATCGTGGGTTTTTTTGTTTTAATTTTGTTTGATTGGTGGGCAGGGAAAGAAACAGGAATAAGTAACAGTGAAATTGTTTTGTGGGTCTAGCTTCCTGAGTGAAAATAAAATACCATTTAACTCTTTAAAGCTATGGCATTTTTCTGATTTGAAGATTTCAGATCTTGGTTTTATTTTTGTGGCATGAAATGCAATAGCTCACTTTTTCTTGTTATTGAATTATTTACTAAGGAATCATGATAGAGTCCTAACCTTCAGACTGGGAACTTTTTAGTGTTTGACAGTGAAGGTCAGATGCACTTTGATATATTCGTTTTTTAATTTTTTTCATTCTTAATTTTTAAAATTCACTTTTTAAAATTAGAAAAGTAAAATACGTATATTATAGAAAATTTGGAGACTTCGAAAAAGAAAAAAAAATCACCTGTAATCATATTATCCTAATACAACTGCTTTTGGTATTTTGACTGTCTTACGCGTTTTTAGGAAATTGAAATAATTTTATATACAACTTGTTATAAACTTTTATAAAACTAATAGATTTATTTTCTAGAACAGTTTTAGATATACAGAAAAGTTGAGCAGATAATACGGTTTCCATGTACCTCCCACCCCCTAAACATACATACAGTTTTCCCTGTTAATTAACATCTTATATTACTATGGTACATTTGCTAAAATTAATGAACCAATATTGATATATAACTAACTAAAGACCATAGTTTATTCAGATTTCCTCAGTTTTTATCTAATGTCCTTTCCAGAATACCACATTACATTTAGTTGTCGTGTCTCCTTAGGCTCATCTTGGCTATGACAATTTCTAAGACTTTTCTTATTTTTGATAAGCCTGACAGTTTTGAGGAATACTAGTCAGGTGTATTGTATGATGACTGTCTTGGAATTTGTCTGATTTTTTGTGTGTGATTAGACCCATAATGGTTTTGGAGAGGAAGATCACAAAGGTAAAGTACCATTTTTCATCACTTCTTATCAAAGGTACATATATCAATATGATTTATGACTGTTGATGTTAATCTTGATCACTTGGCTGAAGTAGTGTTTGTCAAGTTTCTCCTTTGTAAAGTTATCTCCCTTCCTTCCCCCACCTTCTCCATACTGTACTTTTCGGATATAAGTCACTATGTGCAGTCCACACTTAAGGAGTGGGTGGGGCCTTCCATGTGGGAGTGAGGTGCCTAATCGCTTGAGCCACCTCTCCTCCCTTGCTGTGCCTCTTGGTTGCGTCATCTCACTGTGTTGGCTTGTGTCAGCTCACCGTGCCAGCCCCTTGTGCCTGCTTGCTGTCTTGCTTGTCTTCTTTAGAGGCACCGGGAACCGAACCTGGGACCTCCCATGTGGTAGGCGGAAGCTCAGCTGCTTGAGCCACATCCACTGCCTGTAGTAGATTATAGAAACACAAAACTATAAGACCTTTAGAAGATAATGTAAGAGAAAATCTAAGTGACCTTGGGTTTGTTGATGAGATTTTAGATACAACACCAAAAGCACAATTCATGAAGAAAAATCGATGTTGAACTTTATTAAAATTAAAAACTGCTCTGCAAAAGACACTGTTAAGAGAAGGAATAAACAAGCCACAGACTGGTAGAAAATATTTGTATGTATTTCATATAAAGGACTTGTATCCAAAATATACAAAGAACTCTTAAAACAATTTAAAAATAGGCAAAAGATCTGAACAGACACCTCACCAAAGATGATATACTGATGGCAAATAAGCATATATTATTATCAGATGCTAATTATATACCTATTAGACTGGCTAAAATTCAAAATGCTGACAAGGGTGTAAAGCAACAGGAACTCTCATTGTTTGTTGGTGGGAATGCAAAATGGTACAGTCACTTTGAAAGTTTGGCAGTTTCTTTCAAAGCTAAATATAGTCTCCATTTCTCAATTAAATGTACTGGATACATATAAATTTTTTTTGAATCATACAATGTGTTACACAATATATTTGGTTCATAGTAACACAGTCATACAGTATTTGTCCTTTTGTGTCTGGCTTGCATCACAACATAATGTCCTCCAAGTTCATCCATGTTGTCATGTTTCACAACTTAATTTCTTCTTATCGCTGCATAATATTCCATCGTGTGCATACTCCACAATTTGTTTACCCATTCATCAGTTGACGGACACCTGGGTTGTTTCCAACTTTTGGCTATCGTGAATAATGCTGCTATGAACATCCGTGTGCAGATACTATTCGTGTCACTGCTCTCAGTTCTTTTGGGTATATACCTAGCAAAGGTATTGCTGGGTCCCATGGCAAGTCTATATTCAACTTCATTAGGAACTGCCAAACAGTGCTCCACAGGGGCTGTACCATTCTACATTCCCACCAACAGGGAATAAGCGTTCCTATCTCTCTACATCCTCTCCAACATTTACAGTTTTCTGACTTTTTAATAGTGACCTGCCTAATAGGTGTGAAATGATAT
>PVKH010030927.1:0-12352 GCA_004027955.1 Chaetophractus vellerosus
AATGGTATGTGCCCCACAGACGGGTAGGAGCACCTGGCGCCCGGCAGGCACGCGAGGAGCGGCGGCTATTGTTATTACAAAGGGCAGCACTGACTGCACGGGGAACAAGGTAGCAGTGAGCAGTGGGCTGTGTTTGTATCCAGTGTTCTGAGTTACTGACTCAACTGCACTAGCCAGAGGTTTACCCTTAGACAAGCCACTTAATCTCTCGGGGCCTGAGTTTCCACTTTTATAAAATGAGTGAAACCCTAGAGCCCTGGGAGCCTATATGGAACAATAATCTGTTTAATGATTAGCCAAATATAAGTTAAACAAACTTAAAATGTATACGCTTGGGTTATTTGGAGAAAAAAACTTGAGTAATTCTTTCCTGTTGATTCTTTTGACCCAAAATTTCAGGAATTACCTAATGGTTTTCCAGAGCATTACTCATAGGCTCTAATGAATTTTTTCTGGAAAGGACAGGAGGAAAGAAAAGCTGTAGTATGTCTGTGTGCATGTGTGTGTGTGTAGCATGCACGGTGCCTTTGAAATTATTTCACTACGTCATAAAGCATTATTTGTCCGACCTCTCTCTCTTTGTTTTGATTATGCATAGCCCTTTAAATTCAGACCTTACATCCTGATTACTTCTTGAGGTAGATAGAGGGTTCTTGGGAAGGATGAAGTATCTGTGACAAAGAGCATTTATTGGGTGTGGATTTCATCTGTCTTGTCTAATTCCTTTCTCCCTTACCCATCCCACTTTTTACTTTATACCAAGGGATATTGGGTGGTGTTCATATTTTATTTAGGAAACAAGACGATTCAGTTCACTTGTCTTAGGCTGGTACTTGAGTCAAGATGTTTTACTGGGGGGCCAGCTATAGCCCAGTGGATAGGGCGCCGGTTCACCACATGGGAGGCCCTGGGTTCGGTTCCCGGGGCCTCTCCGAGTGGGCAGACCGCCTTGAGAAGGGCAAAAAGCCGCCACGGGTAGGGCAAGTCGTCTGCGAACGGAGTAGAGCCACCCACGAGCGGGGCAAGCCGCCTGCGCGGTGAGCTGACTCGGCACGTCGCCGCAACGTGGGGAGACAAAGCAGACATAGAAGAACACAAAAAATGAACACACAGCAAGAGCAAGCAGAAAGGGGGGGATATGTAACAACAAAAAAAAAATGTTTTCCTGACTGCTGACGCACTCTGATAAAACAACTAGGAATTTAGAATTTATGAAAGGATTCTGTACAGAAATACAAGAATTACAAATATGGACATCAGTGCCTGAAGCCAAATTGCCTGCAGGTCTTGGAGATTAAATGAGCTCCAATCACATATCTTAGCTGGCACTTCGTACCTTATTGCTTATAATGAAGATTTTTAAAAGGAACATGGTGTTCTAGCCTTGTCTCAGAAAAACATAATACAGTATTTAGCATTTTATAGCAAACTCTTGAAATTTCATCTTCTAAAAGTTAACATTCTCAGTTCCAAACTTGTATTCTTTCAAGTCTTCCTAAACAAGTAGAGTTAAAAAGTAAAAAGTTTTCCAAATATCATATGTCAAATTACTTTTTTAGAAATTGGATTTTAAAAAGAAAAGAAAGACTATTAAAAGTCATTGGCAGTGGATATGGCTCAAGTGGTTGAGCACCTGCTTCCCACATGGGAGGTCCTGGGTTTGGTTCCTGGTGTCTCCTAAAACAACAACAACAACAGCAACAACAAGCAAACAAATGAAAAAACCTACTCAGGGGAGTCAATGTGGCTCAGTGGTTGAGCACCGGCTTCCCACATACGAGGTCTGGGATTCAATCCCAGGCCCCCGTTACCTTAAAAAAAAAAAAAGTCGTTGGAGGGAGGGGAATGGTTGTAGCTCAGTGGTTGAGCGCCTGCTTCTCATGTACGAGGTCCCGGATTTGATCCCCAGTACCTCCTAAAAACAAAACAAAACAAAGTCATTGGAAGGAGGTAATTTTTAGCAACCAACTACTAAGAGGCAGGACTTTGTACATATTACTGGCCTGATTTTACAGATGAGGAATCCAAGGCTTAAAGATACGCAGTAACTTTTTCCTGCTCAGCTAAGCAAGACTTAAGTAGCAGATAGTGGAACCAGCTTTCAAATGAGATCAAACTGACTTGAAAGTCTTCCCCTTTCGCTCACTCTTTCCCATGCACTGTTTTTCCATCACAACACAGAATTATCTCATTAATTTGCACAAAAAGTGTTGCTCTTTGTGGGTTTTAATACCATATCCTAATAATTGCCTTTTGTTAAAATAAAATTGAATTCATCCAATACCCATTTTGTTCCTGTTATGTTTAATAAATACAGGAAAAAGATGAAATATGTACTTTGAAGGGTGAAAAATCCACATGTGATTATATTACAGGACTAATCTTAAAATTAAGAAAAGCAATCATCTTAAAATTGAGACAGTACCTTATCTTTGAAAGGGCAGTTTTGTTCTTATTTCTGAACTAATCTAAAAGTACAGTGCCCACACAGAGTATCTTATTGGGAGCAATTTTTGGAGACAGTGGGGTAGGATGTAGAGGGAATGGATGGGAGATTGCATTTAAACCACTGAGAGCAAATTTTCTATCACTTTGTGCATTGGAGTCTGCATTACCACAGGATGAAAAGCAGTTGCTTTGCAGCACACAGAGAGTTTTTCCATCATCACTATCTTCAAATGTACCCTGGGCGGTTCTCACAGGGCCTGTTTTTGTAGCTGAGCCTCCGTTTCCTGTGTGCTGTGTGTGATTGGGTCCTTGCCTTCTGTGGTGAGGAGCCTGTGGCTGCTGAGCGAGGTTGATCAAGGGTGAAATCAAGCCTGCCCTGGCCATAAGGAGCACTCAGCTAGGGACAGCCTTTAGACACTAAGGGCTGAGACTGGGGTTTAGGGTTTAGACCATGGGGTGTGCGTTAATACACGCTAGAAGGTGTTAGGTGTCTTCTTCAATTTCTCTGGAAAATAGCCTAACTATGGACTGCAGGTGAATGGCACTCTGCCTTTAATCCGTGCAGAATTAAGGGATCACTAATCATGCTAATGGATGAGAGCAGCTGCGAGCAAATGCAGGCAATGCTTTTCTGTTCGGGAATCCCCAGCCCAGCTCTGGCAGCTGCAGCCTGGTATCACCTATGAGGCTGTGCCTCGGTCCTGGGTGTCCCATGAGAATTGGGGTTGTGGCTCAGCCCAGCCAGGGGAGGGGTCCCCTTGGTTCTCAGCTGGTGTGCTGCCCAGCCTTGAGCCCTTTCTTCCAAAATCGACAGGAGCTCGGGGCCTAAGACCCTTCCTCCTGTCCCCCAGGGGCTCCCTGCTGTGGAGCTCCTCACCTGTCATTCTTGGTGATGGGGCCATAGCCAATCCCAGGCTCCAAGGATATCCTCCGCTTAAGGACATCCTCACACCACGGAGGCAGTTTCTGCATTGCTGAAGGAGAAGGGAAGCAGCAGCAGTGGGGAAACTTTGGTTTGCAGAGACCACCAGTACTGGCAGTCTTTCTGCAGGTGACCACAAGGCGGCCGTATAAGAAAACATGCCATATTGTACTTAAAACAGAGATGCAGAGCTGAAAGGGACCTTACGGACCACCTGGTCCATCTCGAGAAACAGTCCCAGAGGGGTCAAGTGATGGCCCAGTGCTTTGAGTTGGAGATCTTGCTGCTGGCTTCCCTCTCCTCTGCTTTGTGACTTCCCTCTCCTCGCCTGTATGTGTGTTTGTAAGTAATACGGTCGAGGCCCACTCAGCAGAAACCGCTTAAATTCCTGTAGCTATGGAATAAAAATGATCAGGGCATCCCATGTGTTATCAACTTTTATTTTATCCTCTCTCATTTCTAAATATTTGATATTGATTTATCATTTGGATCTCTCCCCTCTCCGCTGGGACTGATTCCTTTGCTCTGTCCTTTCAGTGTTGCCGGCAATCAATGTTTGTAACTCCTCAGTCCTGATGATGGAGTTTGGGGTCTCTTATCCGAGAAGAATAGGTTAGTGGGAGGAATTTTAAGACTCCTTTCAACGTCCCTGATGGTTTTGTTACAGTATTCTTGTTGATCTGGTACAATCTAGGCTCTAATCTCTAAAAAAAAACACATGTATTTCTAAAGTTATTTCTTTTCAGGTACCCTCTTTGTTCTATCATACTCCTTTCTCTTTTAGTAGTTGCTTCTTCCAATAATATGTGAGAAGGTTTCTTTGGTTTAGTCCTTTGAGAAGATGCCTCATTTAAATGCAGTTTTTGTTTGCTTGCCTCCTTTCCTTCTTTTTATCTTTATTTTTACATTGACTGTGGAGACCCCCTGTTTACTTAGCCAATGCCTCTGGTATAAGATGCTAAAATCCCAAGGATATTCATCTAGTGTCCTGACCCGATAATCTGAATTTAGCAAAAATGCTTAGGAAACAGGAACCATCCTTGGTAGAAACTGCTAAGGAAAAGTGAAAGTAAATAAATAGACCCTTACAACAATACTAAGGAAATGTGGCAATGAGAACTTTTTCTTTTTGAAAATTAGCAATTCTAATGAAAAAAAAATTTTTAAGAAAATGAGGACACTATGGATTTCATTTGCCTCCTGCAGGAATTTAGGAATTGTGAGAAGGGATACCCATGAGAATTCCTACTTTTCACTGCTTTGTATCTCAATAGTCAGCATTTTCTCTCTCATTCTGACTAACACTAGGTCTACCCATGGTCTTCATTCCTTTCTGAGTTGATGGGGAAATCAGCATTCAAGAGTTTGCCTCCTAGTAGAGTTTGTCCAAGTACATTGCACAGTTTCCTGAGTTGCCTGAAACAGTGTTTCTCACACTTGAATGTGATTTGGGAGCTTGTTAAATGCAGGTTCTCTTTCAGTAGGTCGGGTGGGGCCCGAGATTCTGCGTTTCTAATAAGCTCCCAGGTCCTGCCAGTACTTCTGCTCTCTGGACCACTCTTTGAGTAGCAAGGCCCTAAGACATTTTCTCTGGGGTGGTAATATTTATTATTGCAAAAGGAGAACTTCGTGGCCAAATACGACTGGAAAATTCTGAGTTAAACAAAGTTCCAGAGCATCTTTATTTGGATTTCTTAGAGCCTTTGACTGTTAATGTACCCTGTGGATTTCCAAGCGATAGAATCATAAGTAGTGCTTTTAATCTTTCTTCATGGGGCTCATATATTATGCGACTTGTATTTCATGAAACTTACTTAGGAAACTTTACCTTAGAGAGAGTGGTCTACTCTGAAAAAAATTTTTTTTCAAAGCATCTTTCAATTCTATATTTCAATAAAGCGCCACCTTTATTGAGAATAATATATCCCTATTGAAGGAAATATGTATGAAAACAGTTTTAAACCTATTTTAAATCGTTTCCTTGAATACTTCCAAAGGAAAGATCTGCAGCTGACCTGGTTTTCTGAGTGTGTGGCATGTGTGGTGTGTGTAAAATAACAAACTACCTCCATTGTGATTTACTGTCTGTAGCTGGTCATAAGGATGGGCTGCGCCACATCAGTAGTAAGAGCCGCAAATCTGTAAAGGTGGGGAAAAGCCTACAAGAGAGCGCTCGGTGCCATGGACATTGTCCCTACGCGTGCAGCTGTGCGTTCGGAGGTAGCGTCGGGAGAAACGATGTCGTTTCTGGGGGGCCTGGCCTGCTATTACTATATATCTCGAGGTTTTTCCTGGAAAACAGCGGCAGCATGGCAGCTAACATTTTCTCGTCCCTAATGAAGTGCTGACACTGTTCTAAACACGTTATAACATATTCTCAAATAACCCTCTGAGGATAATTGGTGCTCCAATTATGCCCATTCTACAGATAAGGAAACTGAGCCCCCTGGAGACTTGATACCTTTCCCTGGTCTCACAGCTGTTTAGCCAGTCTGACTCCAAAGCCCAGCCACACTGTCAAGCGTGCCCTTCACTGATTGGCACTATGTTTTAGCCAACTCTGACTGAGAAATGAACACATTAGCTGATTTGCATACATTTTCTCAATCATGAAGTTAAACAGGCAATATCTTCCTGTCGTGAGGAAATAGAAGGAAGCAGACTGTTTAACAATCATTGTTTCACAATCCAAAAGAAAGACTTGCTCATTCTAGATCATTTGGAAAATATGTTAAAATACAAAGGGAAAATAAAAATCTAGAGAGAACCTGTCTTTTAAAAGAACAGTTTCTTTACTCTAAAGGATATATAGACTTTACATAGGAAAGTATGCACATATTTACATATATATGTTTTCAAACAAAATAACTCTTTTCAAGCGATTTCATAAGTTTACAGTTAACATAATGCTATTTCACCACTCTAATTTGTGTCATGCCATCGCAAGAAATTCTAACTCCATTGTTGAACTTGGAGAGCTCTATGCCTGTCTCCCGAGAAGCAGCTGCCTCTTTAAAAGCTCTCTAAACGCTAACGTGGGGTTGTAACTAAAACCAGCAAACGCCTTTCTCCTGCCTTCCCTGCAGGCGCTGGAAAGCACCTGGTGGGGGTGCCAGTGTGACTTGGCCGGTCTGTAGGTTTTGCCTCAGTTTAGAACGGCCCCCCTGGTGGCCCCGGCGAGGTCTGAGCAGGGAGTGAGCTGTCAGTGTCTGAGCAGACTCGGGCGGCTTGTGTGCAGGGTGGAAACGGGGAATCAGCTGTCTCTGCAGTTTCGGGAGCTGGAAGCCTTGCGGCTCGCCGTGCCGCTGGGGACTCGGCTCTTCAGCTTCATCCCCAGCCCTGCCCTGGATGCTCCTGTTTTTCTAACGGAAGGATGGTAGCTAGAGGGGAAATAGCCCGATTCTGGAGTCTGGAGAGCCTTCACATGGGTATGTGTGCAGAGAAGAAATTACACCGTGGCAGCGCTGGTGCTTTCCTTTCTGGGTTGCAGGAGCCCTCTTTGCTTTTTCTTGTCAGAGAGAAGTTTGTACGTAAAAGCGCATTCTTCCCAGGAGAGTGTCCTGCAGGTGGCCTTACTTGGGGGTGTATAAATCAAAGAAAGTGGTTTTGTCTCTGGCACAATAGTTAGCTGGGCCGGAAAATGAAATGATTTTGTTTCGGAATTTATGATGTGTGGATCTGGTTTATATTGTAATGGTTTCTGCTTCTATTACATGAAATTCCTTTATTCACGTGTTTACTGTTGGGGTCTCTAAGTATGTTCCTTGGCAATTTGTGACGTTTAAGGTTTTAGGCTGTGAAGTGACTTTTTGAAAAATACCGTTTACTGTTTTCACAAGTGATATTGCCCAGTATTCTGCTGTTGCATCTTTCCTTACCTCACTGTTACTTTGCAGTATTTTTGTGAGTATTGTCATTCAGGTTAGTTTCCTCGGGAATGCGCAAGAAGCGTTGTACCCTCACATGAGGAAGTTATATGTTGTACTCTATGCTTAAGAAAAATGAGGAAACTTTCACAAAAGAAGCACGGAAAGAATTTTAACCGACTGCTATACAGAAATAAAATGATATGCATTTTAAAAAAACAAATACCTTGCCTCTGCTTTTGCCTTCAATAAAAGTCACTATCTCACTGAAGTGAGAATTGAAGACGGCTTGGAGGCAGCCTTGTGGGGCAGTGCCGCTGGTGCTTTCCTCCGGATTTTGATTGGTTTTCTGTGCGGGCTGACTGAAGAAGGGATGTGGTTATGGCTTCTGTGTCTGGCCAGATTAAAACGAGAAGACCAGCGTAGATTCCATTTCACAAACCCGAACTGAGTGAGAAAGAGGAAAAAAAGTTGCCCAACTCTTTCTAAATTGAGGACGTAGCGGTCTACAAAGTGCTTGTTTATTTGAGGCCTGGGGCACAATAACCCCAATGTCAGGCAGGCGGAGCGGCTGGAATGGAGGGAGGAGGAGGGCTGGGGCCTCTTTCAGCCAGACACTCACTGCCTGCTCGCCCTTCAGGGGCCCAGGGCTGTGGGGGTGTGTGTTTGTGTGCAGACTCCAAGGGAGCGCGTGGAGCCAGCGCGTGGGAGAGCAGAGATAGGGCGCCGGCTCTGTGATAAGAGCCTCCCGCTCTCCTCCTGCTTCCCCTTGCAGCCTTTCTCCTCTCCTGGGGAGCCGGCCCTGGTCTTATTCCCACGCTCCCCAACCTCACCGAGGGGCCCTGCCCCAGCCTTGAGCCCTTGAGTACAATGCCTTCCTCGATTCTGATTCTGAGGCACTGTGCTTCTTTGGGAAACCGATGTGCACCCTCCTCCTCAATCCAGTGTTGTACCGTTGAAGAATTTAGTAAATTCCACCCGCTAGTTCAGTGCGAAGACAGTTGTCCTCGCATATTCTTCCCCCTAAGTGTGAATATACAATGGAAATGACAACGGATGTGCCAGGTTAGAATAAAGTCCAAAGGTTTCTTAAGGGTTCGTTTTGTTGTGTTTGAGAGCCCTGAGGGGCAGGTGCCAGGGAAGGGGCTGGGCCCTAAGGAGACAGCCTGGCGGTCCCAAGAGGAGCCTCCGGCCAGCCGAGGCAGGCAGAGCCTGCAGGTGTGAACTGAGTGAAGCCAGCCCAGCCTGTCTGCGAGTGTGATCGCCTTGGAGCCAGCCAGACAGGCTTTGAAATCCAGCCCTCCAATGGGAGCAGATACTCAGCCTTGTAGAGCCACGGTTTCCTCCTCTCTAAACAGGGCAGTAGCAATTCTGAGATGCTCGTGAAGATTAAAGGAGATGGCGCTGTTGAGAGCCGAGGACAGTGGCTGGCACATGGTTGGCACGCTCTCTGCATGGAGCCTGGTTGTCCAGCAACCGCAGTGCTGTGGTCAGAGGCGGGGAGGTGCCGTGGGACAGGTCACAGGGCCCCGCGAGGGTGGGCATGAGCATCACGGGCACAAGCCGAAGTCCCAGGAAAGCAGACGGGCAAGTAAAGGGAAAACCTGAAGGCTCACAGCCAGAGACAAACCAGAAGCCTCAATCCCAGGCCCGACTCAGACAAGATTTGGGATTAGCCTCTACAGCAGGAGGGAGCAGAGCTGCCGGCTCCAGACCCCTGAAAGCGGTTGTGCGCACGTGTGGGGAGAGGGCAGGGGAGACCTTGGGGCATCGACTGCCCAGGGCTCCTGGCTCTGATGAACCTTCCTACATTTTTAGAGCCGAGTCCTCATTTTGCAGGTGAGGACAAGATGGTAGAGAACATATGTGTCACAACTCCAGGGCAGCTTCTGGCTTTAAATTGAGAGGCGGGAAAAGTATTCACAGGTTGTTTTCCTGGTTAAAATAAAATCTAATTAAGCACTTTGCAGCAGGAGAGAAATCTACTTTCAGAGATTTGGCCTAAATTGGAAAGGTCAAGATGTAACTTGATTCCTGTCGTTGCCCTGGGTTAGCAAAAGCCAACAGTTAGCCCTAAGTTGAATCAAGATGTAAAGCTTTATGCTGGGAAGAATTAATTTTAAAAGACCCTTAGACGTGATAAAAGGTTATCGAAGAAAGTTAATGGGCCCATTTCTAGGACCTTTTGTGATCTTAACATTGTCCTTTAAAAAAACACAACTTGATTTCTTGTTTTTAAAAGATTAAAAAACACCATTTGTGAAAAATGGTTTGAAAGTCTAGATTAGGTAAAATAGTGACAGTAACATTTCAAATTCTAGCGTATGAAAGATGTCTCAGTCTAATAAGCATGTGCCTTGACCATGAGAAAGTCATAGCTGGGGCAAGGGTGAGGGTGGATACAAGGAGAGAGACATGTAAGCATATAATAAAGGTGGTAAAGATTTTAAAAGAGCCTAAAGTGCTACTAGCACAGAGACAGACGGTTACTGCAGGGGTCGGGGCACAAATGGGAGGAGGGCGGAAGGCTGGGTCACGGAATCCTTTACCAAGCAGTGGCAGTTAAACTGCATCTTGACGGCTGAGTTGGAATTTGATGGGCAGTTGGGTGGGCAAGTTGCTCGAGGAGGAGGACTCATCCTGGGTTTTGTGCTCTTTGCTGGTACCAGGAATATTCCACGGTACCAAGTGGCTGCAGCAGAGGTTTTCAACCAATTAAATCAGCATCTGTTGCCCTCCTGCTTGTGACTTGCTTCGCAGACAGGTAACAAAATGCATGTGGCATGGTTTTGGGTACGTTTAGCCTAGAGTTCCAACAGTTCCCGAATTTGTCTGGGCATCAGAATGGCCTGGGAAGCTTGGAAAATAGACTCAGGAGACAGCTGCCTTCCCCTGCCCACTCCCAGGGACACCCCGGGTGAGCGCCCAGGCCAGGGCAGGACTCTGTAGCTTTGTAAATGTTCTCCTCGTCTTGGGGGCAGTCGGCCCCGGGTGTCTGGGAATGGACCTGGTGGCCCTGGAGAAAGCCTGCTCTATAGCGTGTGCTGGAGTTTAGTGTCCACTTCCGGGGTGGCTTTTCCCCCTGCGCACATCGCCACGGCTCGAGAGCTGCCAAGGCCCACGGCCACGGCCCACAGAGCAGCCTGGCTGGGACACACGCTCGCCACTGCCTGCCTCTGTGCTGCCATTTCCGTTTTTGAGATGGGAAGCGAGAAAGGCTCATTTCAAATCTAAGGAAGTCTGAGTGATCAGCAGGAGGTTTTCTAAAATATCTGTTTTTCACAGATTATTCTGAGAGTGGGAATTTCCCCGAAGCCACGGCTGAGTGAGGGGAAGTCCCACAGAGCAGAGAGGTGCCGCCAGCTGGGAAAACAGCGCTGCTAGTTGTGTAGTCAGGGTTGGCCCTGTCCTAGGCCTGGGAGGAAGAGAGCGGACGTCTGCACTAACTCCAGGTCCAGTGCCTGATTCTACTGCCCGCAGAGTTAGTTCTTAAAACGCTTTGACACCCCCCTTCTCATCCAACTCCCACCATCCTGTGAAATGGGTGAGCCACAGTGGCATTTTTCTCATACAAATGAGAAACAAAGGCTCAGAGAGGGTAAGACCCTTTCTAAGGTGGCCCAGCTGGGGCTCAAACCCAGGTCTTGGGATGTCCAGTCCAGTGATTTTGAGAGTCTTCCTCTCTGATTACAAGCTCCCCATCCTTTGGCAGAAGTGGAGAAATTCTGTATTATTTGTGATGTTCCATGGCTCCTGTCCTAGAAATACAGCTTTAGAAGCAGTTGTCAGGTTTCATCCTTTCCCAAACGAAAATCTAAGTTCTGACGGGACGGGGCTGGCTAGTTTCCTGAGAAGAATGGAAGTGGCCTTTCTTCCCCTTACCGCTTCTCTAATTGTTACCTGCAGCAGCCCTAGTGACGTTAAAAATGGCCCATCCTCCATGGGCACACTCAGTTTTCCACGTTGTTCTGAAAGCCAAGCCATGTCTGGCTGGGACGGGAAACGTGGACTGGGGAATTATGACAGCTGGCAGTTGCCTCCTGGTGAGTTGGAAAATGCACCCTGGAAGGGTTTGGAGAGGAGAAGGGAAGTTCCAAGGTGCTAGCTGTTTAAAGGACTAGATTGTAGGGGAGGAGGGAAGTGATTATAGTACAAGCCTGGGAGGAGACAAATCAACCACAGAGCTTAGGAGAGGAGGGAATGGTTAACAGTGACTATCAAACAAGGGTGTTGAAAATAAATCTTATTGCATATTTGGAAGTGATAATACTCTGTGGAAAGCTGGGTCATCTCAGAATGGTCTCTACTCAGAGGTATTTGCTGAAAAGCTGTATGCAGAGCTTTTCAGTGATAAACGGTGTCCCCAGCTGACTTGGCTGCAGCTTTAGGAAGGGCTTATGGCAATACACTGTCTGCTCTAATATTGATCACATCTAGGGGTTTGAGATTGTAAAGGAGATTTCAATTTAGAATGGTCTTTGCTCCATATCTACAAAGTAGTTTTCAAAAATGGCTTTTTCATGCCTACTTATTCAAAAGAAATAATATGGAATCCAGTTTACTTTTTTATTATACTGTGTTCATTACCCCTAATTTTGCTGAAGTCTCTCTTGAAAATTTACAGTAGTGTTAATGTCATGCAAAATTCCCCCAGATAAAAAGTCACCGTTATTGACGTCAATTGAAGAAGTTAATTGGCAATGCATTCACTTGGCCAGGATGCCCTGACCAAGAGAGCTGGAAGAAGGATGCCCACCTATGGGGCTTGGGCAACAGTGAACAGGTCAGCCCAGCAGAGGTCAATGTGAGGTTTGGCTCACAGTGAGAGAGGTTGTTTACGTGGGGCTTGAGAATACTGCAGAAGATGTTTGCCATGATGCAATGGAGAACCAATATGTAGTTTCTTGTGAAAATGATGATCCACCCTTTAAGAAGATTACTTTGGAAGTGGCGTGCAGGGTGGCTGGGGGAGAGAGACTGGGGGCACGATGGTTAGCTGGGGGAGTTTTCTAGATAGAGATTTGGGTAAGCGCTGGGATGAGGTCCAGGGACACCTGGGTTTGCATCCTGGCTCTCACCCATCACTTATGTAACCCAGTTAAATAGCTTAACTTCT
>PVKH010030928.1:0-12402 GCA_004027955.1 Chaetophractus vellerosus
GTTGAGTAGCTTTGAGAACCTAAGAGGATGTTTGATAACATGAAATTTCAGGTATTGTAATTGGTGCTCTTTTGACATTTTATCAAGCAACTCCTTATCTATGGCAGGAATGCTAACAGTCTTAGGCGAGCATTAGCAAAGCAGACAAGGGCTGATGAGTGAATTATTGAAAAGTTTACCATGAAGTCCAGCTTGGATAGGGAGGCAGAAATGTCAGAATAGGAGTAATGGATTTGGAGATAAATGTTAGAGAAAAAAAAAGAAGACAAAGAATAAATCCACCAGTGATGATAAACAGGTAAAATAACAGGAGACTAGGTTAGAAAAAGCTCTAAAATAAGAAATTCCCACTGAGATGAAAGGTTCACAGGAGGATGAAAAATACCAATATTGTCAAGGATTTCAAGGAGAACCAGATTGTAGAAGTATATATAGAGATTCAAAAGAAGAAGGATTGTTGAATGAAGGCTATAGAACAATGGCCTAGAAGTAAATAACCAAACCCTGTTCCAGGTAACATGGGCCAAAGGAAATGGAAAAAACAGAAGTCTTCCTTAGAAAAGAATGTAAAAGATCTTAAATTCTAAGAGGAAGTCAATGTTTCAGTTAGTTTGAAGAGATAGGAATGTTAAAGGCCAAGATATGGGTATAAGAGAACAGGGGTCCTATAGGGTCTTGTGAAGAAAACAAAGACTGTTCAGGAATGGAGTGGGCCTAAAGTAATGCTGAGCCACACTGGATAAGGTTGGTTAGAAGTAATGCTGAGTTTTATGTTAAGATCCTAGAGTGTTGATCAAAGGAATTGAAGGTAAGGGGGTTGGAAAATATATTGTTTTTTTATTGTTGCTGTAACAAATTACTAAAAACTCAATAGCTTACAAAAACACACATGTATTATCTTAACAGTTCTGTTAGTGTGGCAGCTTGATATTATTGATGAATTCCAAAAAGAAATACTGATTATGTTTGCAAACTGGTCTGTTCCTCTGGGATAGTGATACCCTGAGATTGTTTTGAATTCAGAGATTTCACTTTTATTTGATTAAATTATTACTAGGGCTTTGATTGGGCCACATCAGTAGGATGTTGAGTCCCTGTACCCTTGGTGGGCAGGGACTCACAACAAAAACAACACAGCAGAGGAATTAGTTGGAGTTTTAATGCTGGAGCCCTGGGAAGTAAATACACAGAGAAGCAGATACGTGAGGAAAGAGAGAAGGCTCCATTAGACACAGCAGAGGCCCTGGGAAAAGAGATGAGCCATTTGCCTCATACTTTATAGCTGGCCTTGTGGAGAGAGTAGAGCCATTGAGCCTGGAGAGAAATGAGCCCTGGGAGAGAGATGAGACTTATCCCAGCCTACAGCTGATATTGGAAGAAGCTGGGACCACGGAGCCTTAAAAGAGGAAGCCTGAACCCTCATAGACATTGGCAGCCATCTTGCTCCAACATGTGGCAACAGACTTTTGTGAGGGAAGTAACTTACGCTTCATGGCCTGGTAACTGTAAGCTTCTACCCCAAATAAATACCCTTTATAAAAGCCAACAGATTTCTGTTATTTTGCATCAGCACCTGTTTGGCTGACTAATACAGTTAGGAATCTCGTATGGGTCTAACTGGGTTAACAACAATTGTGGGTAGGGCTGTATTCCTTTCTAAAGGCTATAGGAAGGAATGCATTTTCTTGTCTTTTCCATCTTCTAGAGACTGCTGCATTCCTTAGCTCATTGCCCCTTTCCTCCATCTTCAAAGCCAAGAATACTGCATCTCTCTGACCATTCTTCTGCAGTCAGTCTCCCTCTAACACTTTTCTTCTGCCTTCTTCTTCCACTTTTATGGACTCTTAGGAGTACATTGGGTCCGCCTGGATAATACAGGATTAATTTCCCTATTTTGAGGTCAGCTGATTAGCAACCTTAATTCCATTCTGCAAACTTAATTCCCCTTTGCCAGGAGTGGTAGTTTAAGTTACTTATGGACCCCAGAAAATCATATCCTTAAGGCTAATCCATTCCAGTGGGTGTAAAACTATTGTGGGTGAGAACCTCTTTCAATTAGGTTACTTCAGTAGGGCATGACCCATGGTGGGTCTTTTTTTTTTTTTTTTAATATATCCCCCCTGCTTTCTGCTTGTTCTTGCTGTGTTGATTTTTGCATACTTCTGTGGCTGCCTGTCTCCCCCCGTTGCGGCGACCCACTGAGTCAGCTCACCAGCCTGCTCGCGGGTGGCCTTGCCTGCTCACAGGCGGCTTGTCCTGCTTGCGGGGGCTTGCCCTGCTCATGGCGGCTTTGCCCTGCCATGGCGGCTTGCCTTCTCAAGGCGGTCTGCCTGCTCAAGGAGGCCCTGGGAACCGAACCCAGGGCCTCCCACATAGTAAACTGGCGCTCTACCAATTGAGCTACAGCCGTCCCCCATGGTGGGTCTTAATCCTCTTACTGGACTCCTTTATAAATGGGATGAATATGAAGAGAGGGACAAAGAAAAACCCATGGAAGCTGAGAGAGGAAGCCACAGAAACAAGGAAGCTGAAAGCAAGAGACCTAGAGGAGAAGGGAGACGCTGCCTTGTGCCTGCCCATATGACAGAGGAATCCAGGATTTCTGGCAGCTGGTCTTCAGGGAAAGAGTGTCACCTGTTGCCTTTGGACATCTTTCTCAGCCTTGGAACTGTAACTTTATTAGTTAATAAATCCCCATTGAAAAAGCCAACCCATTTCTGGTACATTGCTTCCGGTAGCTTGCAAACTAAAACAGATTTTGTTACCAGGAAAGTGGGGTGCTGTGATTGCAAATATCAAAAATGCTTTAAAAAAGGCTTTTATATTGGTTAATTAGTAGATTTGGGAAGAATTGTGAGATGCTTGGTAGAAAAGGCCTAGACTTCTTTGAAGGAAATGTTGGTAGAAATATGGATGCTAAATTGTAGTTCTGATGAGAACTTAGACAGAAATGATGAATGTGTCATTACAAATAGGAAGGAAGGTGACCCTTATTTTAAAGTGGCAGAGAGCTTGGCAAAATTGTGTTCTGATATTAGATGGAAAGCAGAAATTGAAAGTGATGAACTTGGATATTTAGCTGAGGAGATTTCTCCTTGCAAATTATAATAAAATATAAGAGGAAAGTGATAAGCTGAGAACTGAACTTCTGGGCAAAATAAAAACAGAAATTGATGGCTTGGAAAATTCTGAGCTTCTGAAAAACGAGTCCCCAGAGAATAGTGCCCCATGTGAGGACTTAACTGAATATGGAACCAGTCACCCATTTCAATGCAAGTCAGGATTGTAAATACAGTTATCCAGGAAGGATCTGTGGAAGATATTACTGTTTGATGGCTTGGAGCCCTGTGTGCTGCATGTGAAACTGACAAGTTTTTTGTGAGATCGGCATGAACAAAACCACTACTACCATGGACTAAAAGGGAAAGAAAAGGGACAGATTCAAGAAAAAATGACTTCAATGGCAGAACTATGGAAGCTGAGCTCTGGACTGAAGATATCTTCTTGGTTCAGGAGTGTGAGCTCACCCATTTATGTAGAAAGGGTGAGTATGCTCCAGCACTTGAAGAGGGCAAGCATTTTGCCCTGTTGTTCAGGAAGACTGCTGCCACCCCAGGTTTCAGAGAGGGTAGACCATATTTCCTGGGGATTCGGGAGAGTCTGGTCTTCACTCCAGTGTTCTCAGAGGGCAGGACTTAGAGTTTGGCCACCACCTTGATGCTTGATGAGGATGGAGCCAAGAATATGGCTGCTTGGAAAGCCCTTGGAATGGGTGAGACTCCTGCTTCATCAGGCCCCAAGGATGACAAGCCATGCTTCCATAGATAACTCCCAGACTTGAAATCTAATGGAATATGCCTTGCAAGGTTTTGGAACTGTTTGAGACATGTGACCCCTGTTTTCCTGCCAATTTCTCCCTATGGCAATGGGAATGTTTATCCTATGACCATTCCTCCTTTATATATTGGAGGTAGATAAGTTGCTCTCAGTTTCCCAGGTCCACAGACTGAGGGGAATCTTGTCCCTATAACTGATTTAGATGAGACTTTGTACTTACAATTGTTACTGAAATGATTTAAGGCTCTTTTGAAATATTGTGATGGAATGAAAGTATTTGCAAATGGAAGAAACATGTCTTTTTTGGGATCCCAAGGAGGGAGTGTGGTAGTTTGAGGCTTTAATGGATCCCAGAAAACCATGTCCTTAGGGCTAATCCATTCCAGTGGGGTGTAAACCTGTTGTAGGTGGGACCTTCTTTTGATTAGGTTACCTCAGTAGGGCGTGACCCAGGGTAGATCTTAATCCTCTTACTGGAGTCCTTTATAAATGGGATGAATATGAAGAGAGGGACAGAGAGAAACCCATGGAAGCTGAGAGAAGAATCCACAGAAACCAGGAAGCTGAAAGTGACAAGACCTGGAGGAAAAGCTGCCATTTGCTTTCCCATTTGACAGATGAGTCAAGGATTGCCAATAGCCAGTCTTCAGGGAGACAGCATGGCCTGATGCCTTCATTTGGACATTTTTCTCAACCTCAGAACAGTGAATTTATAAGTTAATAAATCCCCATTATAAAAGCCAACCCATTTCTGGTATATTGCTTTCATCAGTTTGCAAACTAAAACACCATGTAACCTAACATATTCACAAGGTCTGCGATTAGGATGTGAACATTTTCAGGGGGTTATTATTCTACCTACCATAAGAGGTAAACTGTTGTAAATGTTAATTTACAGAATCTTGTTACTTGAAGGCAGAGCTTATGAGAACTCATTTCAAGATGTCAATTGGATTGTTGGAGACATAAACCTTATAAAAATTCTATTCCCAGGCTGTTGCTGATTAATATGCATTTTCTTAAAATATGTTTAAAGATATAATTATAATAATAATAACAACAACAATAACAGCATATCTTAGGCTTTATGTATCAGGCTTGTTTGAAAGTCATTACATAAACTAATTTTATCCTTAAATAACACTGAAGAAGGAATAAGAATTTTTTTATATTTTCTCAAGAGCAAACTGAGAGAATCAATAACTTGCCTAAAGTCACAGAGTAAAGGATTTTGACTGAAACCCAGGCAGTGTGGCTCCAGGACACTTAGCATAACATTTTATTACCTAGGTGCATTTCTCTGGATTGAGGTGTGGGAGTGGCTAATGAATATCTTTTTGGATTAGACAGTGTAAGTTTGCCTAAGGTTGCTGATGCAAAGTACCAGAAATGGGTTGGCTTTTATAAAGGGGATTTATTTGGGGTAAAAGCTTACAGTTCTGAGGCTGTGGAATGTCCAAATCAAGGCACCATCGGATGTGATTTCTCACCAAAGTTATCTTCTATTGATCCTGTCGTCTGGCCATGTGGCAAAGCAAGATGACTGCCAATCTCTGCCAAGGTTTCTGCCTTCCCCTTGAGAATTTACCATTTCCCAGAGCTCATCTGTGGACAACCAGCCATAGGGATTGTCTCTTTCTGGACCTCTTCTATTAGTCTCAGATGCTTTGCTTTCTTCCTGAGTTCAATTTCAAACTATCAGGCATATGGGTCATCTCTCTGGGCCTCAGCTCTCAGAGCCTCTTAAGATTTTCTTTCCTTGCATCTCACCTGTAAGTGAAACTGGCGCCCTTTCTCTCAGATTGCAGGATCAAATATGGCCACTTCCTTTTCCTGTGTTTCTGTTTATATCAGACCCAGCAAGAGGATGTAGACTCAATGTGAGTCATGCCTCACTGATGTCCAAAGCATAATCCTTCTCTTTTTGGGATTCATAAAAGAATTTCAAACTGTCACACTCTGCCCTCTAAATCCCCCAAAGACTGGCCTTTCCACATACAAAATATGTTCATTATATCACAATATTTCAAAAGCCTTAAATCATTTCAGTAGCAATGCTAGGTACAAAATCAAATAAAAATCACTTTGTGGGGGCCGGCTGTAGCCCAGTGGATAGGGCGCCAGTACACCACATGGGAGTTCCTGGGGACCTCTCCATGCGGGCAGACCGCCTTGAGGGGGCAAGCCACCGTGGGCAGGGCAAAGCCGCCATGGGCAGGGCAAAAAAGCCGCCACGGGCAGGGCAAAGCTGCCACGAGCAGGGCAAGTCGCCTGTGAATGGAGCCGAGCCACTCGCGAAAAACGGAGCCGAGCCGCCTGCGAAACGGAACAGAACTTCCCATGAGCGGGGCAAGCCACCTATGTACATGGTGGGCCAACTTGGCGCGTCGCCGCAACAGGGGGAGACAAAAAGCAGACATAGAAGAACACAAAAATGAACACACAGCAAGAGCAAGCAGAAAGGGGGGGATATGTAACAACAACAAAAAAAATCACTTTGTCTTGGGAAAACATTCCCCTACAGCTATAGACCTGTGAAGCCTAAAAAAACAAGTTATCTGCTTCCAGTGTACAAAGGAGGAACAGACATAGGATAAACATTTGCATTAATATAGGGAGAAACTGGAAGGGAAACAGGGGTTACAGGTCCCAAACAGTTCTGAAAACCTGCAGGGCATACTCCATTAGATTTCAAAGTCTGAGCATCGCCTCTAGCATGATATCTTCTTCTCCTCAGGGTCTCATGGGGTCCTACCCCTTCCAAGGGCTTGACTGGTGGCTATTTTCTCAGTTCCATCCTCATCAAGCATCTGGGTGGCAGCTGAGCTCTAGGCTACACCTTCCAAGAAATTTGGGGTGTTGGCCACAGTTTCCCCAATCTTTCGGATACAGTCTCAACTCCCTTAGTACAGAGGAGTGGCAACTTCAGTCTCCCTAATATATGGGGAATAGCCCCAAACCCTTCAGAGCAGTGGGTTGGTGACCTAACTCTCCCCAACCACTGGGGAATGCACTCCACCCTCTCTGTAGCCTGGAGTGGCCAGACTCTCCCTGAACAATGGGCTGGAAGATAGACTGTCCTCAAATTCCAAGGCAAACTCACCCTTTCTGCACACATGGGTATGGTACCTCTCCTGGCCAGAGAAGATGTTCCAAGTCCAAACCTCAGCTTCCATTTTTTCTTCAATATTTCCCCTTCTTTCAGTCCAGGCTGACAGTGGTTTCATTCATATAGAGCTCACAAAAAAGTGTGTTAGTTTCGCATGTAGGAAACGGGTCCAAGCCTTCAGATAACAAGACTTTCCACAAGTCTTTCCTGGATAACTTCATTTCCAATCCTGACTTACAGGTTCACTATTCTCTGGGGGCGTGTTTTCCAGAAGCTCGGAATTTCCCAAGCCATCAATTTCTGGTTGCTTTGTGCCCAGCAGTTTAGTTCTCAGCTTATTGTATCTTTCTGCCTGCATTTTGCTATAAGCTGCAAGCAGACTGGCTGGTTTTATTATTATTTATTTATTTATTTTATATTAACCAGTCTAATAGGGGTAAGATGTTATCTCATTGTAGGTTTGATTTGCATTTCTCTAATAACTAGTGATGGTGAGGATCTTTTCATCATTTTACCAAAGTGTCTATTCAAATTTCTTGGCCAGTTTGTAAATGGGTTGTTTGTCTTTTTATTTTTGAGACATAGTATTTCTTTATATATGCTGGGTATTAGACCCTTATTGGAGAAGTGGTTCCCAAGTACTTTCTCCAATTGAGTAAGCTGCCTTTTTACTTTCTTGATAAACTCCTTTGAAGCGCAAAAGTTTTTTTATTTTTTTTATTTAGAGGAGGTCTCATTTATCTATTTTTTCTTTCATTGCTCATGCTTTGGGTGTAAAGTTATGAAACCATTTCCTACTACAAGCACATTTCCTTCTACTGTAGCTTTGTAGTATGTTTGAAAATCAGGTAGCATGATTCCTCCAATTTCTTTTCCTCTTTTTTCCTGTTTTTTTTTTTTTTTTTGAGGTACCAGAGATTGAACCCAGGACTTCAGAACCTCATACATGACCTATATCCACTCCCCAATGAGATTAGTTTTTTTTCATTTGATTGTTTTTAGGAGGGACCAAGATTGAACCTGGGACCTCATACATAGGAAGCAGGTATCAACCATTCGAGCTACATCTGCTCAGATGGTTGTACATGCATGGATCTATAGCAGATACATATCTCAATTTGGTTCCACTGGTCAGTGTGTCTGTCCCTGTGCACATATCATGTAGTTTTGACCACTGTAGCTTTGCAGTATGCCTTAAAGTCAGGTAGCATGATTCTTCCAATTTTGTTTTCCTTTTTCAATATGTTTTTGGCTATTTGGGGCCACTTGCCCTTCTGAATAAATTACATAATTGGCTTTTCCAGTTCAGTAAAAAATACTGATATAATTTTTATGGGAATTGCATTAAATATGTAAATAAGTTTGAGGAGGACAGGTATCTTAATGATATGCAGCCTTCCAATCCATGAACATGGAATATTCTTTCACTTATTTAGGTATTCTTTGATTCCTTTAACAATGCTGTGTAGCTTCCTGTGTACAAGTCCTTTACATCCTTAGTTAAGTTTATTGCTAGATATTTGATTCTTTTAATTACTATTGTAAGTGGAACTTTTTCTTGATTTCTTCCTCAGATTGCTCCTACAATTGTGGGTTTGTAGATTGATCCTATAGATAGGATCATGCCATCTGTAAGTAGTGAAAGTTTTACTTTTTCCTTTTCAGTTTGGATTCCTTTTATTTTGTTTCCTTGCCTAAGTGCTTGAGCAAGTACTTGTAATACAAAGTTAAACAAGAGTGGTGATAGTGGGCATCCTTGTCTTGTTCCAGATCTTAGAGGGAAAGCCTTTAGCATTTCACCATTGAGTAAAATGTTAGCTGTGGGCTTTTCATACATACCTTTTATCATGTTGAGGTACATTCCTTCTATAGCTATCTTTTGAAGCGTTTTTATCAAGAAAGGATGTGTTCCTTTTCCTGTGTCTCTGTTTACATCAGACCTAGCAAGAGGGTGGGGACTCAGCCTGAGTCATGCCTCAATGACATAGTCCAAAACATAATCCTTCTCTCTTTGGGATTCATAAAAGAATTTCAAACTCTTCCAGATAGTAAAGGGTACAAGTTAGAAACAATACTTCAGGTGATTAATTAGGGCAGGATGCCCTGAAATACTCAAGGTTTTAAAAGTGGCTCTTCATTGTACTAAATCTAAAAAGACACCAGGTTTCTTAATTTCAGTTCAATCTAAAGGCAACAGCAACATAATCTATAAGGCTACTCTTTCTTTACTCTCCCTTCCTCCCTTCCATTCAAAATACATATTGACTATTGACAATGCTTCTCTTTTTATCCCTTTTCCATCACTTTGCTTCTGCTTCCCTCAGTTGCATATTGTTGTCTTCTCACTAGTCATACCATATTCAAACCATTCTGGAAATAAACCATTTTGTTTTAAAATACTAAAAATCTCCTGAATCCTTTGACTCCTTTCTATCCCTTTTATCACTGCTCAAGTTCAGACTTTCATTGTTTGTGTCTATAATTCTCCCCTATTCTCTGACAATCCATCTATCTTCACATTCACACTGGCTTTTCTAGCAAGTCTAATCTTGTCATTCCCCTACTTAAAATTCTCCAGTGCTATCCATGATTTACCAAATAAAATAAAAACTTTTTTGCAAGGTTTTAAATTCCTGCCTACCCATCTAATGTCATTTTTATCCTTTTCTCTAATTCCCCCTTTGCATGTTATCCATTTAGCAGCCCAGAAAAACTTATGATTTTCATACTCTTATACCTCTGGTAACTTCCATCTGTCATTCCCCTATTCCCTTGGCTACCTTTACCTCATCCATATGGAAAACTTCTAGTTATTCTTTAAGACTATTCAAATGTTATCTCTGCTATGAAGTCTTCTCAGTCTCTTCCAATAACTCTTCCTCTACTCTTTTTACACTGTACATCCCTTCATTGTTTGCAAGAATTTTGTTCTTTATCACTTTCAGGTCAAGGCTTGGGTTTTTCCATTCTCAACACCTAGCATAGAATCCAGTACATAGTAGATGTTGAGTCATCTTGTTAAATTAATGTCCTTTTATTTAACCTACCATAATGCTATGGCATAGCTCTTCTGTCTGAATATAAGTTTCTCAAACTGTCTTCTGTGGAATCCTGGGCCCCTACAAAAGAGTTGTACATTATAAATAGAGTTAGGCGTTAGATAGCTATGTGAAATATTTACTTTCATTGTAGGTTTGGGAAAGAAGTCTAATTCTTTTTTTCCCCCAAATAGTCCTTTTATTCTATCTTGCAGTTCCAAAATGATTCTTAAGTAAATTAAGTTTTGTAAAAGAAATAAATCACCTAAACCACCTAAAATAAGAAATTTATATTTGTTTTAACCATGACTAGGATAAAGTACATCATCAACAACAAAAAGTACAGATATATGGCACCCACTATTATGGCATACAGTGTTCTAGGTGCTGGGGTTTTAGCAGTCAAAAAATAGGTCCCTGCCTGTCCACATGGGGCTTTCATTTTAGTGGAGCAAAGACAGACAATAAACACATGCCAGATGGTAAGTGCAATGGAAAAAATAAATCAAATTAATGGATAGGGAGTGAGTGGGGGGCAGCTTTTTTATATGGGGTATGGGTGGTTACAGGAGGTCTCAATGATAAAGTGAAATTTGAGCAAAGACCTAAAGAAAATATGAGGGAAAAAACAGTATGAATGTATATGGAAAGATCTTTTTAGTAGGAAAATGGTTGCATTTGGTAAATGTGAGATTGGTGAAATTTTCCAAGTGGGGGGACTTTTTTTGTGAGTTTGTAGCATGTTTTAAACACATTTGCATAGTTCTGCTTTAAAAAACTGTGATTCTAGCTGGAAAAACGTCAACTTATTATCAAATATAGTACCAAGTTCAAACAGTCCACAAAGCATTGCTCATCTCTTCCACAGAAAGAAATGCTTTTCTTCTTCACACAGCAGGCCATGAAAATTTGATGATGGTGAAGGGAATTAGCTAAGGTCCTACCGCTACAAAAAATACTTCATTTATTTCAGAATTAGCAATGAAATTCTAATAATACTCTCAATATTTAATTTAGATTATTTAAGTAAATGTAAAATGTCTAGCACTGTACATAATTACTTTGTTAAGATGTCCATCTTTGTTTTTTAGTTAAGAGCTAATGAACTTTGATAATTAGCAGTCTTTGAGGCAGAAAGTGGGATGGACACCATCAGTACTCTAAACCCAAAGTAATGAAATCATTGTTGGCATTAGCATCATGTTGCTTTTTGTTCAGATAATTTTTTTTCTGAGAAAATACATGCATATTCTGGTATTCAATGGTGCTAGAAATATTAATTAGTTATAATTAGGTATTCCTTCAACCAGTTTGTTACCTAAAGTTAAACTTATCTTTACATTTTGAAAACTAAAAATGATTTTAGAAATCCAGTAATACACTCATATTTAAGGTTATAGTTTTAAAAATCAACAATAATTCTGGTCCATGCAAAAAAACCTAATTGTACCATGTACTGTAAAATCCCTTTCTTTAGCTAGGAATAATTCCAACAGGATTTCCAAAGGAAAGGCTTAGGGTGGGTATGTCCAAGTTTCACTCATTTGAGGAGAATCTAATTTATGACTGGACACTTAGTAAGCAGAAATTTGAGTTACCTTAGTAATATGTTTTTAACTTAAATGGGGATCCTGAGAGGCCAGTGGTGCCCACTGGAAGGCAAAAACAGTACATGGCTCTGTGCCTAGGTTCCCACAGTTGGTTGTCAAGTAGGGATAATAATTGCTACCTTCCCTGGGGAAAGGTCATGTGATTTGACATCTCTGGCTGTTGATGATATATCAACATAAATTATTATTAGAACATAATGCATGCATGCACATAAAACACCAGAAAGGTCCTGTTAATGCCTATATAACATATAAATACTGGTCTTCCTTACTCTTTTTTCACTTTCCATCAGAGGAGAACGTATCATAGCATGTCACTAATCTATTTTCTCCAAATATGGAGGAAATATGTATACTTTAAAGCTCCATATCATCCTTTTGAGAAGCATTAAAACTGCTAATCCCTCATGGGCTCTGTAGCAATTGCACGGTGGCCCTCATATTAAGCCTTTGGCACCATTTCAAAGTTGGCTAATTACTTTTTTCTGGAGACTAGAATCATCCGGGGAAGTCAGAAGGAATAAAATTGGCTAGCAATATTAAAATATTGGTTGTTTAACATTTAACTGAGTATCAACAACGTGTTAACGTGCTATCTAAACAGATAATTAGGTAGCTACTGCACACTGGGCTCTAACTTTAGCACTGAAATTAGGTTTAGGGGATGCGAAAACAGCAAAAGAAACGTTCTCAAGGGAAACGGTGGTGTCAGCACAGCTGAGGAATGTCACAATAGCTACATTTCGTCAATTATGATCAACAGGGGATCTCTGGGAGTGATGCAGGACAACTTGATTCCTAAGTGCAA
>PVKH010030929.1:0-12404 GCA_004027955.1 Chaetophractus vellerosus
GGCTAATCCCCGGGAGTTATGTCCCACACTGCGGGGTAGGTAATGTATTCATATGCTGAGTTTGGCTTAGAGAGAGGAGCATGGGACCTTTAATTACCAGCACATTTCCAATTCATAGCGTCCCAGTAACTATAGCTGGGGGGAGGGGGGAGGAGGGAATTGTAACCATTCATAGAAAGGTCTTTTGATTGTCCAGGGTCCTCCAGAGGCATACAGTGAAGCCAGGCTGATAGGCTTTGCCAGCACTGGAGAGGGTGTGTGCCTGGATATGCTGAGGCAGGAGACCTTAATGTCCCAGGCTTCTTGGTAACAATGACCACTGCTGTGGAACTGGCAGAGAAGAGGTAGAAGAGTCCAGCCCAGCAAGCCAAATTCTCCTGTGGATGAGGTGTCAGGAAGACACGTCATTTTTAGAAAAAGTAGGAAGCAGGAAAGAGGAGTGGAATGCTATGCCAGTGCTTTCTAATCTCCACTGAATTGCCTGAGAGACATAGCATGGTCTAAAAGTCAGGATTCTAAACCTGAAATTCATGTTTAGCCTGGGATCTTTGTTTCATTTTGTTTTGTTGTTTTTTTAAGAGAAGTTATATGTTTACAGAAAAATCATGCAGAACATTCAGAGTCCCCATATAACCTTACACACCATTTTCTCTATTACTAACACATTGCATTGGTATGGCACCTTTGTTACAAATGATGAAATACTGTTATAATTTTAACTATAGTCCACAGTTTACATTAGGGTTAACTGTATTATACAGTTCTATGGGGTTTTTTATTATTATTTTTATGTAGTAATGTAGGTACAACCTAAAATTTCCCCTTTTAAACACAAATATATAATTCAGTGGTGTTATTTACATTCACAATGTTATGCTACCGTTGCCAGATTTTGTCTAGGTTCTTGACTAAGCTGCAAGAAATGACTTTCAAGAGCAAGCCACACCGATTAGGCCAGTAATTCATTAAGGAATGGTGAGAAGAGAAATGACAGAAAATAACAGATCATGGGTCCCAGGTAGAGACAAAGGGGCTGAAGAGTGATAAAGAGGACCAATTTACAGACTATGATTTCCCATCATAGATTATAAATCCCCAGACTTACTTGCATATTGATCCAGGCAGAGGCAAAGAAGGCCAGAACAGGGAGTTTTTGCTTTTGCACTTCCTTTTTAAAGCATTAATTATGCCATGCTTTGCTGATGACACAGGAGGAGTCCCAGCTGTTTGCTGTTTTGATTGATTACCCCATCCATCAATCCCCCAGGAGGACCCAATTATAAGACCCCTGGAGAATATCTGGGGCTTTTCCTGGCCTCCAGAGGGAATGTCATTCCAAATGGGAGAATCTTGCAGGGTCTTCTAGCAGCCATCTTGGGGTACTGGAGGACATGTGTTAATGGTGATGGTTTTTCTGCCAGGTTCCAGATCCATCTATTGATTCCCTATCTAGCCTGCTGCACTACCATCACCAACATCTGTTAGCAAACCATTTCCATCACCCCAAATGGAAACTCTATACTAATTGAGCATTAATTCCCCATCCTCACCCCCACCCATGCTCTGGTAACCTATATTCTAGTTCCTGACTCTATGAACTTGCTTATTCTAATTACTTTATATCAGTGAGATCATACAATATTTGTCCTTTTGTGTCTGGCTTATTTCACTCAACATGATGTCTTCAAGGTTCACACATGTTGTAGTATGAACCAGAAATTCAATCCTTTTTACAGCTGCATAATATTCCATTGTGTGCATATCACATTTTCTTTATCCAACTGTTGATGGATACTTCGGTGGCTTCCATCTTTGGGCAACTGTGAATAATGCCGCTGTGAACATTAGTGTGCAAATATCAATTCTGCCAGTTTTTCCTTGTTGTCCAAAGATTGGGAAATAGCACCCTGAAGTGTGTCTTATGCCACCATCTTGGTCTACTGGAAGTCTCTCCCTGAGGTCTTGAGCGCGCAAGCGTGTGTATATTTTTTTTAGGGAGATGGTTCATGTTTAAAGATGCTAGTGATTGAAAAAGTTTAAGAAATACCATCCCACATGTTTTAAAGTGCAAAAGGCAGATAGATGACCAAAGCATAACAAACACAGTTCCTCCTAAACTGAGAGGCAGTGATGGGTCCCAATTTCGAAATCCCCTACAAGGCCTGTGGGCTCAGGATTCCTTTCCTTCTACAGTTGGGGGGGGGGCAGTCTTGTGTTGGTGTACTTACCTAAAGGCCCCTTCCAAACTAGACACTTCTGAACTGGCAGAGTTTCAAGGATAAAGTGCTTCTTGCTAGGGAAGTAATGGCTGTAAATGCCCTAAGTTATAGAGGAGTCTTCATGGGTGTTGAGGGAATCCTGCCTGACACCATAGGGACAGTATTCTTCCCTACCATCTGCAGCACATGAAAGAGGTCAGCTCTTTGTTGACAGCTGCCAGTTAACCTCTGAGAGGACTGAAATCTGTTAAGAGATTTTAGTCAGGTAAAAGCACAGGTATTTACTCATTCCCAACCTGCTCAAAACCTGAGCACACATCCATAAGGGAGGCTAGATGTCCCTTCTCCACCCCCACTTCCCTGCCTAGAACCTAGAGAAGTGGGAGAGAAGGGACACCCACCAAACTCATCAGGTAAGACCAGTGGGAAGCTGAGATACACTGTCCTAATAAGAGAAGGGGCCACTACGGGGAAGAGGATGAGGCATCTGATGGAGATATCCATGAGAACAAGGAAAACAGTGGAGAGCACTGAGACACAGGGTCTTTAAACAATGGGCCAAAAAGCTAAAACTAGAACCTAAGTCTCTGCTTACAGTGTGGTCTTGCCACTTCAACTCCAAACACCAAACCTGCTGAAAGATGAGCGAGTGAGACAGAGTGCCTAGTTTAGGGAAAAGGGACGCTCCACTTTGAGGGTAATTTTGTTCCAGCGATGGAGCAATGGCAAAAGCCCTTCAGGTCATGCACCATAAAATGACCCCTCATTTCTAGTGTAGGTCACTTTCTCTTCTTTGAAGAAAGATAAGGCCAGAAATACTGGACCCTTTATTGGGCATTTACAATATAGCCAGGAGATGGGGTGCTGGCCATACCCAGCATGTCATGTGATGGACAACAGAGCTTCTGGAAACCTACTTTATGGGACCTAAAGAAACAACAGAAAAGAATCTTTCCATCCTGAGGAAAGGAAGAGTCCTGACAAAATCATTTGCCCGATTCTTGGTGGGTTGTTAAGACAGAGTGAAGCAAGCTGAACGTCCCTGGAATGTTTAAATAATGGCACTGTATCCACCATAAGAGAGGCTTCTGAGAGCTGGGAGCTTGGTAGACACCATTCCATGGAAGAACATGGAGAATTCAGTTTTAGTCATGTAGTTTGAGGCTAGGATGAGAAAGTTTCTTAAAGGGAAATTTCTTTCTCTTTTAAAGAATTTCAAAGTGAAGGTAGCCTCTGTATGAAAGTACCGTTGCAAACACAGCACTCTCTACTTTTCCTTATTAATCAAGGCAAGCTGTAAGAAAAGATTGAAGTAGTGCAGCCTTCTAAAAAGCTCCCTTCTTGCCTGCAACTGCAAGCAAGATAGTCCCATCCATCTGCCCCATGGGATCTAAGCCCCCTCTCAATTAGAAACAGAGTGGGCATCATCATTCTAAAACCCTCAAGTTTGGGGAATGAACAATAGACTATTATAGACTTATTATTCTAGTACTGGGAAAACTTTCATCATTGATATAAAGGCAGTGGCCACCAGAGCTTCTGAGGGGAGGCAGACAGAATAGGTGTAATATGGAGGAATTTTCAGGACACTCGAACCACCCTGCATGACACTGCAGTGACAGATACAGGCCATTATACATTTTGTCATAACCTATAAATTATGAGACAGAGTGTAAACTATAATGTAAACTATAATCCACGGTTAGTAGCAATGCTTCAATATGTGTTCATCAATTGTAATAAATGTATCACACTAATGAAAGATGTTAATGTGGGAAAGCGTGGGAGGGGGAGGAAGTGGGGCATATGGGAATCCCCTATATTTTTCATTTAACATTTATGTAATCTAAAGCTTCTTTAACAAATAAAAATATAGCTCTCTTCTCTATCCTCTCTTCAGGTAGAGTGGAGTTTGGTGGTGATAGTGTAGTGATAATAGTTTCCTTCACACATGCTCCATATCATAAAATCAACTCTACCTATTAATCATATTAACTGATGTGAGCACACAATGTTATCTTCATTTTCCAACTCTGTATGAAAATGTTGGGACTTACCTAAGACAGAATAGTAGATAAAGAAGCAAAAGGCAGGGTGCACAAAGCTCTCCTTACCCTAATAACACCTAGAATAGTACTTCTCAAACTTTAAAGTGCATAGGAATCACCAGAGAATCATGTTAAAATGCAGAGTCTGATTCAGCAGGTCTCAAGTGGGGCCTGAGATTTTGCATCTCTAACAAGCTCCCAGGTAAAGTCAGTGCTGATCCTTGGGCCATGCCAGTAAGGACCTGGAAAAATGTTTGGTCTTTGAGGCTATTAGATGGTGACCCCATACCTTAATGCTATTTATACCTCATATATAACATCAGGAGTGGGAGTTTCTATCTAGATTAGTGGTTCTCAACCTTGGAATTACTGGGGAACTTCTAAAATACTGACTGAATCCCACCCTTAGAGATTCTGCTCTAATTGGTCTGGATCAACCTAGGTATCAGGATATTTAAATGCTCCCTGGGGGTTTCTAATGTGCAACCAAGGTGGAGAATCCCTGATCTAGGCAAATAAGGAGATCCCTTTATGTTTTATTTAAAGGTTAACTTTACTCCTGCTCATTTCTTTTCTCACATTGCAGCACTAATTTTAATCTAGCCAATCAGATTTTCCATGAAAGTATGCTATAAACCTGTATATGAATTATTTTGTTTAAAGCTAAGGGTTAACCCTATCTTAAACTTTCAGAACATTTTGTACTTAAATTTTTCTTAATGACATGGTAAATTTATTAAACATTTTCCTCCACACTCTTCACATGGCTCAGTTTTATTAAATTTATAAAATCACTACAATATTTTAAACAGGCAGAATTTTCATAACAAAAATATTAGAGAGTACAACTTTTGGCATTTGGAAAAGAAAAAAAGAATACTCACAAAATAAGTACACATATATTTTTTAATGAAGTTTATTTTTACCCTGGAAATAAAAATCCTATTTTGAAGATGTTTCAAAAGTAAAGTGCTTAGCTATATCAATCTAAATCCATATTTGCTTAGGTTACTAAGTTTATTTAGAGACTAGCTTTTCTATCAATTCCCATATTTCCTGTTAACCTTCTATAGTTTCAAATCACTCATTTAAATACCCACAAACTTGTTACAAGAACCATTATGTTTTAATTACAACCAAAAATAAAAATATTTAAAAGACAAAAGTAATTCATGTTGCTTATATTTTCAATAGATACACAAAGATAAAGCTATTTTAAAGCAATCATGATATTTTCTAATGCTTATTTATGTTTAGGTTAAAATATTCGTTGGTATGCAATTATAAATAATACTATTTGATATTGGAAAGCTCTTAGGAATTTACTTTTTACATTCAACCTTGATTTCCACAAAGGCTCTTTAACAGCGCTTGAAGAAAGGTTAAGATATTACATGGAATTTTGAAAACCAGAAAGCAAAAAATGTCACATAGTGTGTCTTTTATTTTCTCTAGAGCAGGCTAACTAATGGATTTGAATCATCTAAGACTATATCCATTCCCCTTCATACTTCCCCAAAAGAAAGAAAAACAACTTCAGAAGTCTAATCTGCAAGTGACAGATGCAAACATTATAGTAGAGGAAATGACCATGCCCCAAGAAAGAGACTGCTATGAGGCCATAAAGGATACTTTATGAAGATACTTGTAAATTTTGCCAGGCTTCATGACTCAAGCCACATTCAAGGACATTTTGTGATCAACCTGGCCTGATTCAGAAAAATAAGAAAGGAAAATTGCAAGCTGTGCATTTTCTCCCCAAAAGTCATGGCCTATATTAATAAAATATAGCAAGGAGAAATATGAGCAACTCATCCTTCTAAGGGGATTTGCTACTTAAGCAAAACCCCGAATGAACTAAAACTCTTCTTTCAAGTGATGACTAAGGGTGATCTAAACACAAAAGTTGACTAATATAAAGTACCGATACACTATTGAATTCCACTTACTGAACTCATACTTTTTTAAAAAGTGTATTGGCATTTTTCCCCCCTAAGCACCACGTCAAGGGTGAAGGTCTTCGAATAACAAAAGGGACAGTAAGTGAATGATATGCATTACTTAAACATATACAAACACTGGCCTGAATGAAGAGATGGTGGGCTATTTTTGTTTCCGGTTTTTAAAATATGGTTAAGCTCATCCTAGTGGGATAATGGAAACTGAAAACAGAAAATCAGTTATGAGTTATTCAGCCTTGTTTATTGTGAATGGTTAAAAGAATATATAATCTAGCAAGGTTATGCAAAGTCAGACCATAAACCATTGCCCTATATTCTGGATGACAATTTCCTTGCCACCATTCCCAACACCCTCCCAACAAGCCATGGCAGATATCACTAATCAAGTAGGTAGGTCACTCTCTGCTGACCCTTGCCTCAAACGCAGAATCCCTAGAAGCCATACTAAGTGATCACAGTCAGCATTGAAGGAAATCAAAGCAAAACAAAACCATCTGCACCTATGTCCATGATGCTGAACCAAGTATTTGTTACCACATACTCTTTAGCAAACTACTGCAAAACAAGCAGAAAAGAATTAATAAAGCTAAAGGGGGGTTGTATGTATGACTTACATTCTAAGGCCTCACCCAGGATGGAACTTGATGGCAAGGCACTGTGTGTGGACAATCTTCTGGGTATGCTGACGGCTTGCTGATACACCTGTATAACCTTGTAACCCTTTGCAATTACAAATAACACAAGAAAAGGGCACAGTATAGAAATTTCCTATACTCCTTCCTACTGATTTAGAATCCAGTGTTTTTGCACCCTCTTATTCCAGACATAAAGAAGATACTTAAAGCATCTGAAAAAAAAAAAGATTTTTAGAAACTAAGCTCAAGAGTAGCCTCTACTATAATAAATTTAATTGATTTTATACATTAAAATATAAATTATAAGAGCAATCTGTGGCATAATTTTTTAGTTTGACTATAGTATTTAAAGAAACTTTCCCAAAACATTTTGATTATAAAATCACAAAAATGAAATTTTACTTATTTAATAAATGCAGTTATTTTCCCTTATACAAGGTCACAACATTTTCTGAAAGGTGTACAACCATTCACAAGAAGGTTGGAGATGCAGTGACCAGGATCTATTCTATTTCTGTATTCTACATATTCAAAGAATATTGTATCTACCAGCTGTTTGTAAGGCATAATAACTATCATCTCCACAATATTATTCTCTATACTTCATATTTTAGGTGATAGACACAAAACATAACACTGGTAAAGCATGGACACAAGTCAAAAGGGTTGCTATACTCTTTTAAAAACTTAAAATAATGATTGGATTTTTAAAAGGTTTTATTGTTTCTTACAAAGATAACATTTAACATCTGAACATATCATGTGAAGTCTAGTCAAATATAAGGTCAGTATTATCAAACACTAAATTTTCCCCATATATTAATAATTCTTCCTCTGTGAAAACATCTTCATCCAACTCTAAATGGGATGCCAAATTAAGAGTGACAGTAGTAATAGTAACGGTAACAATATTAATAATAGCTAGCACTTATTAAACACATACTATGTGCCAGGCACTGTTGTAAGTGCTATTTATGTGTTTGTTCTTCTAATCCTCACAACAACTAAAAAGTAAAGTCATATTAATTTAAAATCATTAAGAAGTGGAAAGACTGAATTATAGAATGCTAAAGAAATTGTGTTTTCTACACACCAGTAGAAATTAAATCCAGACTTTTAGTTAAAATGGAGAACTGACCAAATACATTTATTTCCTCTGTCTTCAAACTCCCACTAAAATGGCACTAAAGGGTTATAAAAGGTTTGAATTAACAAAGGCAAAGCAAACAGGAGAAAGACTCCACAACCACAGTATTTCAACAAATAAAAAGGAGGAAGAGGTGTGGTAACTAGTCCAGCATAGTGGAGGAAGTTAAAGTCTGAGTACCTAAAAGGAGAAGGCAATGAATCCACTCACCCTACCAAACCCCTAACAAGTTCAGGACTAGGAAGCACAGGTATTACAGATGTTGGGAGGGAGGTATAAGGCTGAAATTAAGTCTGGAAGTCTGTATAAAGAGCATTTGGACCAAAGGTCCTCCATACAACCCTCCACAGCCAGACAACCCTTCCACCTCCAAACTCCCATCCACAGAGGAGCAGGACAGGGGCAGAGGGAGGCTAAAGAAGGGAGTCAGGTAAAAGCCATCATACAAATGGTGGGACACTCAGCCCTCTTCTCCAACCCTGCTGCCAGAACCAGAAGTCTTTTCTAAACAAACTGAATGGTTCCAGAGAAAAGACCATCCACTGACATTTAGGGGATGCCAATAAAAAAGGCCAGCTCTCTGCCTGATGGCTCTTTAGATAACTGATAAGTCTGGCTGCCACACAAAGAACTATGAAGTTAGCTTTTTTAGTACCTGACTCAATATGAATGGATGACCTCTCTTTCTAAGAAAGCCTTCAAAATGAAAGAAAGCATAAAAACAAACAGAAATCAGGAACATGGAAGAAATAGAAACAATGCAAGAAGGAGGAGAAACATGATAAAACCCATCAAACAACAGAAATCCTAGACAGAACAGAGAAATGGAGGGAAGAAAATTATCAAAACGATAACACAAAACATTTGCTAGAACTAAAGCAGACAAGGTGACAAATTAAAAGTCCCCACCAATCAAAGCCACCTCTCAATTAGAGGTGGAGTGGACACCACCACCCCAGAATCCTCAGGATTAGGGAATGAACTACGGACTAGAGTGGACTAACTGGTATTCTACTACACTTATTGTGATTCTAGCAATGGAAGAAATTACAACATTGATGTGGAGGCAGTGGCCACTGGAGGCTCTGGGAGCAGGGAGAGGGAAAAACAGGTGTAGTACAGGGGCATTTTCAGAACTTGGGAATCGTCCTGAATGGCATTGCAATGACAGATATAGGCCATTATATATCATGCCATAACCTACATAATTGTGTGGGAGAGAGTGTAAACTACAATGTAAACCATAATCCATGCTCAGTGGAAATGCCCCAAAATGCATTTATCAATTGCAAAGAATGTACCACACTAACGAAGGATTTTGTTAATGTGAGAAAATGTGAGAGGTGTGGGGAAGGGGGCACAGGGAATCCCTATATTTTTTACGTAAAATTTATGTAATCTAAGTATCTTTAAAAAATTTAAAAATATATTTTAAAAAAAGACTACTTGTTTTATTAAAAAACTGAAAAAGGGGGGGAAAAGTGTTAAATCAAATTTTTCAAAAATAATGAAACAATTAGATTTCTATTAATAATTATACTATATTTAAGTAAAAGTAAAATGTGTTATACATTTAAAATTTTAAATATTATTTATTTAATTTGTACATGTGCTTTAAATTTCCATTTGTGCATTATTTTTATAATATACAATAATACGCCATGCAATTTAAAAATAAACAAAAGTAAAATAAAATAAATAAATAAATAAAATAAAAGCCCCTACCAAGTGAAGTACCATCAAAATGCATGAAGACCCACATATCATCAAGGAATGGCAGGGGTAAAGAGAAAGCACCTAAAAGCTTCTAGAGTGTAAAAACAAATCCCATATAAAGAAACAGTTATCAGAATTCCCACAGTAATACTGAATGCTACAAGACAATAAAGCTATGCCCTTAAAATCCAAAGGGAAGATTATGTTCAACATAGAGTTCAAACTACCAATCAGTCAAGAGTACATACCCTTCCTCAGGAAGCTATTGATGGATAAGCTTTGGCAAAAAAAAAAAAGGGAGGGGCAGTAAATTAGGAAAATAAGTTTACAGGATCCAATAAACAGGAGCTCCAGCATGGGAGAAAAACAAAAGGGGCCCCAGTTAATCACTGAGCTGTGGAACAGGCCTGGAAAGCAATAGTACAGATGGCAGAAGATGGAAAGATTATGGAAGAGATGCCCCCCAACAAACAAAAAACATGAAATTGATAAGATTATCTGATGATGCTGAGCATTTAAGTCTTTGGATAAAAACTGTGATCAGTACAAAAAAAACTTGTTAAATCAGGTGATTGTTAGGAGCCGGCTGTAGCTCAATTGGTAGGGCTCCAGTTTACCACATGGGAGGCCCCAGGTTCGGTTCCCAGGGCCTCCTTGAGCAGGCAGACCGCCTCGAGAAGACAAGCTGCCGTGGGCAGGGCAAGCCACCGCAGGGTGAGCTGACTCGGCGGGCCCCCGCAGTGGCGGGGGGAGACAAGCAGACACAGAAGAACGCAAAAATGAACACAGCAACAACAAGCAGAAAGGGGGGGATATATAATAAATAAAAAATAAATCTTTAAAAAAAAATCAGGTGATTGTTAACTTCAAGAAAAATAAGGTTCTAGTAGAAAGGAAATAATAATAATCTACCATGTAGTTCTTCAGTGAACAATATTTATATCTACTGACCACAAAAGGTTGTGCTAAACAACAATTGGGAGGGATAAGGGAAGTAAAAGGAGGGAGATAGAAACAAAACAAAAAATAAATCCTACCTCCATAAAAGGAGTATCAAGAGATCATTTCTGAAATTGATGGGTCAAGAGAAAACAATATAACATTTTAAAATAGGAAAGTAAATACCAGAACAAACCATTAAGAATTAAAAGTGCTTGTGTCCGGAGAGCTAAAGGGGCAGAAGGGGGTAGGTGACAGGGGGAACTGCTCTTTTTTTTTTCCATTACAAGTCTCTGAGCTCTATTTGATTTTTTTAATTATGTGCATGGATAAGTCATAAAAAGTAAGCTAAATTTAAAATAAAAAAATAATTTAAACTTACAAATTCAGTATAAATTCAAAGATAGGAGGATTGGGGAACTAGAAAGACCTGAAGAGGAAGCCCTATCTACCAGCTACAATTTCCTTACCTACCAGGACTATTAAGAGAGAGAACTCTTCTTAGGAGTCTCTGAAGCCTAATCAGGCTTTCTTCCAGACCAGAATTCTCCCTCTGCACCAAGTAGTAACAGCAAAACTCTGAGGACAGGGAAGCAGATGTAACTCAGTGGTTGAGTGCCTGCTTCCCATGTATGAGGTCCCGTGTTCAATCCCTGGAACCTCCTTAAAAAAAAAAAAAAAAAAAAAAAATCAAAGGGCAGACCCAGCAAGTAAAAACTTGGTAGAGTTCAAATTAATGATATTATAATATACATAGAAAGAGAAAAAACAACAGTATAATATTAACATACTACATGGATACATTTCCTGAGACCTTGTAACAATTTTTAAACACTAAATAGGATCATACATAGTGGAAAAACTACAATTCAAGGTCAAAGGTTCCATGTTATGTTATCTGTGGAAAAGAAGATACTTTATCTCTTGCATAGGAATTTAGGTTTAAAAAAATAGCAACCATTTCTGGACTTGTCCTAATTGAAGAAAACGCAATATATAATACAATGTAACAAATTCAAATTTAGTCCATTTAAAAAAGAACTCTTATCAAGGTCCCCTTCAGCACAGTGGCCTAGCATTGCCATGTACCAGGGACCAGACATTTGATTTGAAAAGCGAGAAGTGGTTTTGCTTTTAAGATCATTGATATGCCAAGAGAGGTTCCAAATTTTCCTCTAACCCTGCTACCTAGACAAAGCAAAAAGGAACAATTAATTATACATTAGAGAAAAACCTGACAACTTCAGAGCAAGACCTTGGTGTAGGTAAAATTCTTACAGACTTTTTTTTTGGTTCATCTTTTTAAAATTCAGAAAAGTCAGGCACTCTTGAAATGTACAGGAATCCTCAAAATGCAAGGTTCCCTTAAGCTTTATAGGTTGTTTCATGTTGCCAATTCACAGATCAAAATCTAGATGTAATTCAAGATACATTTATTTTCCATTAAAAAATAACTTCACAAATGTGTTTGGTACATAAGGAGGAAAAAGTGGCTCCAAGTTATAATAAAAGCCGTACTAAGGAATAGAGTAAACCTCTTCAAAGCACCTGTTTCAAGGGGGAAAAATGATACGAACCAGAAATGACTGCATTTATTTTTTTTAAATAGTTACAAAAAAACTATACATGAACTCATATATTTGGACAAAGCAATAGAAAATGGATTTTTTTTTTATGAGTTCAAAACTTGTTATTGTGTTTTCATTATAAACTTATCACTTAAAAAAAACTAACTACCA
>PVKH010030930.1:0-12409 GCA_004027955.1 Chaetophractus vellerosus
CACTCTTACCACATCAAACGCTCATCAGTAACTGCTCTTCTCTTGGGGGTTTATTTGCTTGTTTGCTTCCTCTCACAAGCATGTAGCCCCATGAGATCAGACACCTGGGCAGTCTTGGTTCCTTGCTCTATTTCCAGTAGCTAAAGCAGTGTGGGCAGAGGAGGAACCCAGTAAGTATTGGTTGTGTGAGTGATTAATTAAACTGGTGGTGGGTAGGATTTGGCCAGCAGGTTATAGTGTGGGGATCCCTGTTCTAGATGCTGAGGCTGCAGAGATAAAAAGTGCAAAGACTTTCAAGGAGTTCACAGCCCAGTGGGAAACCTACAAATGAATAGAAACCCATGACCATACCAAGAAATCAGGCCTTGTTGCAGGGTTTCTAGATTTTGTTGCTATTATTTCCAGTGTTCCTGGTATTGTCAATGATAAATGTTTTCTATCCATATTCTGACTTTGGTTGCTGCATTTCCCACCATCGTCACCATGAGGACGACTGAGAACCTCCAACAGACTTCTAAAGCCCTCCTGGGAGCAGGATGTGGCCCATCGCAAGCCTTCACTGCCAGCCTTTGCTCTCTCCTCTTTCTGATCCCTGCCTCTACTCTCATCCCTCCCATCTGCCTTCCACATGGGCACCAGGTAATCCTTCAACACTGCAAACCTGGCTGTGTGAACCCTCTGCTGACAGCCCTTCCCTGGCTCCCACTGGCCTCGTGGTAGTTGTTGGATTTCAAGGATTTGGGTTTTACACACACACACACGCATGCCTATTATTTTGCATTCATTTAAAAACGTTAATATATAGAAAAGGTGCAAATAATTATTAAATATGGTCTTAGTTCTCTTAAACTCACTCTTACTCTCATGGCTTCTAATATATTTTCTAATATCTTCTAATACTGCACTACCTGAGCATGTGTGTGTGTGTGTGTACATATCTCTACACATATAGATATGTGTATACATGTATGTAATGTATCGGATTGTTTTAATATAATGCACATTCCCTTTACTTAATATTTGTATTATACAGGTAGGGTATTGAATGGAATTTTAGGAATTATATTGGTAGGTATATTATATAATCTCTAATATAGTTTCAGGATGGTAGAAGTTGTGTTATAAAATAATTGCTATAAAAAGCACTGATGGTTCTGATAGGATTGAAAATTGCAGCCCTTAGTGGAGATACCAGAGGCCTCTGAAGGAGGAGGTTGTCTGGTGAGTGGTGGTCTGGTATGCGGGAGGGGGATGGGCAGAGAGCAGGGAAAGGAGCAGAAAATGGGGAAAGAGGCAGCGGGCCTGGGCCACTCACTGTTGTGGGCATATCAGTATAAGCTGCTGCACCTGCTTCTTGAGAATCAACTATATTGATAATTTCATCACCACACATGATAAAAATATAGAGAGAAAGCCCTGGGGACCTCTCAGAACCAAAAGCAAGCAAACAAACAAAAACTAAACAGAAACTAAACAAAAACTAAACAAAAACTAGGCCCTACTTTCTCTTTGAACTTGCTCGTGCATTTCCTTTTGATGAAACCTGAAATCCCCACCAAGGCAGCTGACCCAGTTTGCCAATCAAGCCCCTATTTCATTGTCTGACAAATTTAAACCTCGGACCCAAACTGAATCAAAAGCAATAATTAAAGATTTACAAAATAAAGCCTGCTTGCCCTAAACCTGCCCCTATAAGAGGGACAAACCCTCATCCAATCAAGAAAGGTCAAGTTAACTTCTTTTTTTATGTCTACAAAAATAAGTTTGCCATTCCTAGAACCCCAAAACGACTTCCATTCTTGTAAGTGATCTGGCTTTCTTTGCTGCAGCAAAACTTCGGTGTCCTGAATAAAATGCTGTAGTCTGCAAACTTGACTCCGATTGTTTTTGGACAAGTTTGGAGGTCCCAGCGAGATGTAGAAGGTACCCTGTGGGGCTGCAGATTCCATAGACTGGCCACGTGAGGTGCCCACGACAGACCCTTTTGTGTCTGCTGTCCGATCGCCGAGACTCCACATTCTCCAGGTAACCCCTTCCTATATCTGAACTCTGCAGTCAGTATCAAGTTCAATTGTCTTTTATTCAGGACTTTGGTTTAGGTACCTTTGGTTTGGGTTTGGTTTCAGTTCTATTGTCAGACATTCCATTTGGTTCCATTTCACTTCTCCTTCCAGCTCTCTAATTTTCTGTCTGTCTCAGAAACATAAGGTTTGGGAATCCCTGAGACCTCAAAAGCTGACTCCCAACATGGATCAGATGGCAAAGGTCGGCCAGTGCTCCCGCTCCTGTGTAAAGAGCCTCTTTTTCAACCCATTATGCTGCCTGTGTTCAGTTCCAGACACCCATCTGGAATTTCCTCTCATGGTGCATTCTGCCAGGGAAGAGTAGTGTCTGAGTGGCTGAGCCGAAATGCCTGGGGCCCAAGAGACATTTCATCTGACAGCAGCTCCTCTTGCTCTAAATTTCCCTCTCCTGCTAAAACTGCTGCTTTTTAGAAGTGCTCGCACTGTGGACCTGTGCCTTTCTGTTATGGGCAGATCTAACGAAGGGTGGTCTGTCTTTGTAGCGGCCACTTTGAGAAACTTTATAGGAACACAAACATGCACTTGAAAGGCCTTAAAAAAAAAGGTTCCAAGATTGGTACTTGGAGGTTGCTAGAGACAGCTCCACAACAGCTTCACTTAAAGGTACATTAGAGGGAACCCGCTGTGGCTCAATTGGTAGGGCTCTGGTTTACCACAAAGGCAAGCCGCCGCGCAGTGAGCTGATGCAGCAGGGGAAGATAAGCAGACATGGAAAAACGCAAAGCAAAAATGAACACAGCAAGCACAAGCAGCAAGCGGGGGGATAAATAAATAAATAAATAAATAAATAAATAAATAAATAAATAAATAAATAAATCTTTTTTTAAAAAAGGTACATTAGAAAAAGAAAAAGCCAAAAACAGAACAAAGTGGAATAAATTCCAACTGAACTTATAACCCCCCCATCTTCCTGTACCTAGCCCTTCCCCCATAGCTGCTCTAGCAGGTGCCTCTTGACCCCCTGAGGGAAAAGGATCTAGTCTAGGCTCCTTTAGAGATTAAGTCTTCTATAGAAACCGGATGCCCACTAGAGCAGAATTTAAAACTTGGACCCGAACTGAATGAAGAGTGATAATTACAGATTTCCCCAAGTGAGACCAGCAAATATTTGTAAAAGAATGTAGAATTCTTTTGGGTGCATATGATCCAGGGCTACCTGCCTTTTTCACCTTGAGACCTACAAGAGTTCTGTTCCCACAATAAATCTGATAGTCCAATAGGCTTGAGAAATGAGGCAAAGTTTCTCTAAGATTACACATCAGGGCAGAGAAAATCAAATCTTAAAACTCTCCTGCCCAAATTATGATGGGAAAGCTTTGGCCCTCATTACATAACCCCAACTTGTCCCATCTGCCAAGAACAAAAACTTTGATAAAAATGTAAGAGTGGAGCAAGGAGAAAAAGTCAGCTCTTTTACATAAACTAGTGAATTTTGTGTTTCTGTGTTTTTTTTTTTTTTTAAAGATTTATTTATTTTATTACATATCTCCCCTCCCCCTCGCTGCAGCGATGCGCCGAGACTGGTTACTGCGCAGGTGTGGCTTTCCCCGCTTGTGGGCGGCTTCTGCTTCTATTCACGACCGGCTTTCAGTTCGCGGGTGGCTGGCTGCGCTCCATTCGCGGGCGACCTGCCCTGCCCGTGGCGGCTTTTGCCTGTCCGTGGCAGCTTTTTTTGGCCCTGCCCACGGCGGCACTGGCCCGCCCATGGCGGCTTGCCATTCTCAAGGCGGTCTGCCCGCTATGAGAGGTCCCCGGGAATCGAACCCAGGGCCTCCCATGTGGTATGCCGGTGCCCTATCCACTGGGCTATCGAGCCGGCCCCTGTTTCTGTGTTTTTATGTCTGACTCATGGCTGAAAAATTTCTAATTGAAACTATAAGCTTTTTATTTGTGTTTGTCAGATGTTTGATATATATTTTCCTACCTCCAGATAATCAAATAACATATAGAAATCCTTAGAAGAGCTCTATTCAAATTGCTTAAAGATAAATAAGCACCTATATGTAACTGAATATTCTTCAAGTCGCAAAAATTAAGGAAACCAAACTTCTAATACTTCCAATGTAAAAAGAGTATTCATAGAATTAAATTCAAATGTTTTAAAAATTCAAGTGCATGTAATCTAGGTAAGCCTTTGGCAAACAACTAGTTTAGTATTGGTTAAAGAAAAACAGCCATGTCTTCTGAGTTATTAATGATAAGTACAATACAAGCATACAATTTTATTCTATTTGGGTATGTTCTTCCTAAATTTATACAGGTTTACTGATCAAGTAAGCTAGCATTATATCTACTACATGTTTAAGATGATGACAAATGTAAATTTGTGTTAAATCAAATTGAGTTATTCTGGCCAAACTTTATTTTAACAGTTGTTGTGTTTTGTAGGATGTTGGCTTGAAGATATTTTTGAAATCTTTTTGGGAACTTAAGTATGTAAGGTACACAGGATGTATTTTTGTTAAAGAAAAAGAGCAGTTTTATCCTAAGGTCAATTGATTGGGTGTTGCAGAACAAGAAACAGGAAAGTGTGGGACAAAACCTACATGGACATAGGAAGTTGTAGAAAGTTTGTGGAAATGAATTTTATTTTTCATGGTCAATGCTAAGATTTGATAGGCTTATTTATAAGATTTTTAAAAAAGAGTCTTCTTAACAAACAGTATATTTATGCAAAACTATAATTTGGTTTTCTTTCTGTTAAAATGAAGAAATTTTCTTGCATTATTCATCTGCTCTTAGTGAGCAGTTATTAAAGGTTTTTCTTAACCATCTGAATAATCTGCCTAGAAGGCAAAGATTGTATGTCATATGAGAATAATATTCTCATTGATATTTATATTGACTTAATTATCCTTTATTGTTTAAGAGAACAAGTCTCACTTTTAAAAGAACTAAGTTTTTGTTTTCTTTTTTTCACAACAAATTTTCCTCCTAATATTCACTTTTAAAATCTTTTTATTGTCCCTTTTTATCAAGGAGGTAACCAACTATTGTTTATCAGTGACTTATGATCTTATTTATCCAAGTATTCAAACCTGAAAACTTTTGACATTTTGCCTTCTCAAAATCAAACCCTAAAGGACATCTTTTTATTTTCAAACTCTCTTTGAGATTTTCCCAAGGATCCCTGGAAAATAAAAAAGGAGACCAACACAATAACCAACAAAATATTAAATTCCCATCCTGGGGTGTCCTGCTACATTGTCTAAAAGAGTGGCAAGAATCTATAGAGTACACAGGCAGTGCCTAATAAAAGAAAACAGACCAATACACCAAGCTTTTGATATTACTGCTTGCACTTATGGACCTTACTCCTGTAAAAATTGAAACTTAGCCTAGTAATATCTATTGCCTAAGAATTACCTCCTCAAAACCTCCTTCTTACTTAAATGTGACCTCTCTCTAAGCCAAACTCAGCAAATAAACTTACTACATTCCCCTAGCATGGGACATGACTCCTGGGGATAAGCCTCCCTGGTACCGAGAGATTATTACCAAGCGCCAACCAGCGATGCATTTGGAAAAAGACCTAGACCAAAAGGATGAAAAATTAAATACAAAAGAGTTTTTATGTCTAAGAGATTTCAAAGTGAGTTGGAAAGTCATTCCAGGGGTTATGCTTATGCACGTCTCAGGCGGATCTCACTAACTGCCACTGTGAACAAAACCTCAAACAGGAGTGCTCCTGGGGGCTCTAAAGACATCTGGACACTATAAGCAAGGCACACAACCCCATGAAATAAATATCCTTACCTTGGAATATATGATAGCCTATTTCCCAACTGTAACAGAATTAGGCTCATTTATAATTTCCCTACACATGATTCTTCTACTCCTTTTATTTGAACCTATAATTAGCACTAACCTGTCCCAGAGACATAAATCTTTGTTTTTTTCATATGCTGGTTGAGCTCTGAATATCAGCAGAGTTGCAGCCAACACCTTCTCTCCAGTTCATTGGACTCGCCCAGGACAACTAACTAAAATGATGATGGTGGACAACCCCCATCCCCCAAAGCAAAGGGGATCTACTGCTACAAGCCAAACAATTCCTTCCATCTGCCCCATAAGATCTAAGCCCCCTCTCAATCTGAAGCAGAGCAGGCATCACCATCCCCAAATTCTCAAGATTGAGAAATGAACAAACGTTAAGGGAGGAATGCAACCAGGAACCAAAATAGACCTATTATTATTGTAGTAATGGAAGAACTTGTAACATTGGTATAAAGATAGTAGTTACCAGAGGTTCTGAGGGGAGAGGGAGGGAATAAAAAGTGGAACACAGAGCATTTTCAGGGCACTGGAATTATTCAGCATGATTTTGCAAAGACGGACACAGGTCATTACGCATTTTGTCAAAACCTGTACAATTGTATGGTGCAATGTGTAAACTACAATGTAAACTATAGACCATGGTTAGTAGCAATACTTCAATATTTGCTCATAAGTTGTAAAAAATGTACCACACTTATGTAAGATGTTATTAATAGGGGAAGATGTGAGGGGGGGAGTGTATATGGGCATCCCCTATATTTTCAAGGTAACTTTTCTGTAATCTAAAACTTCTTTAAAAATAAAGTTAATTGGAGCATGTGTAGCTCAGTGGTTTGCCTGCTTCTATGTGTGGGGTCCTGGGTTCAATCCCTGGTACCTCCTAAAAAAAAAGTAAAAAAAAAAAAAGGATTTGTTCTTTTACCTTATAAAAAGAATGTTGCTAGAAATATTTAGGTTCATTTGATATGTTATGGCTTGCACAGGAAGTGTCAAATTAAAAGGGGTTTCCTACCCTTCTTTTGGTTAAATTTGTGTGGGTAAAATGTTATTTATGTAAATATTTAGAGATTATATAAAATTCCCAGAGATTTGATAATGCTCTCACTATCCGTTATATGTCTTGGTACTGATCTGCATGATTTTAGAGAACAATATAGTGTTATTGGTCATAATTTTAGTTATTCTTAAAAAAAAATGCTACATGTCACAAAAGCAACCCAATTTCCTTGTCAGTTTTTTTTTTTGTTTTACTCTAATGTTTCTCTGAAAGTGCTTGCAATCAGCTACAGGTCAGACTTCATCTTCAAAGAAAAAAAGGAACTTTAAAGGAGAAGCAAAGTGAGTATATAAATTATGTTTCACCTGTCGATTAACATAACCCTGGTAAAACTGTAAGGTAGGACAGGGTCAAATAACGATCAATAGGGCCTGTATTAGTCAGCCAAAGGGGTGCTGATGCAAAATACCAGAAATTGGTTGGCTTTTATAAAGGGTATTTATTTTGGGGTAGAAGCTTACAGTTACCAGGCCCTAAAGCATAAGTTACTTCCCTCATCAAATTCTATTGCCACGTGTTGGAGCAAGATGGCTGCTGACGTCTGCAAGGGTTCAGGCTTCTTGGGTTCCTCTCTTCCTGGGGCTGCCTTTCTCTCCAGGCTCAGCTGCTGTGCTTGCTCCACAAGGCCAGCTGTAGACTTTCAGGCAAATGGCTCTGTCTTTCTCTCCCTGGGGCTTCTGCCATGTCTAAGGAGCCATCTCTATTCCTCTGTGTTCTTCTCCTGTGTGTTCACTTCCCTGGCTCTTGCTTAAAACTCCAACTCTCTTCTCTGCTGTGTAGTTTTCTTTGTGAGTCTCCACCCACCTGTGGCCTAATCAAAGCCCTACTCATAATTTAATTATGCCCAGGTACAGACCAGTTTACAAACATAATCCAAGATCTATTTTTAGAATTCATAAACAGTGCCAAACTGCCACAGGGCCCATCTGCACATCTTCAAATGAGCTTTATACAGCTATCTCCTTCTATAGGCTATGAATGTGTCCTTGTTATCATATGTCTATTTTCTGGATGGAAAGAGCCTTTTCCTTGTCAGAAGGCTACAGCCTTCATGGTAGCTTAAAAAAAAATCTTAGTCTTTGTTTTCCCCATCTGGAGAATTTCTGCTGTTCTCTCAAGCCATAGAGGCTCCCAATTTATTGGAACTGTAATCAAGGAAATTTGTAAGGTCTTACCCATCAATCAAAAGCTTCATTGACTTTACCGTCCTCAATTATCGGGAAAGGTAGAAAGAACAAATGGAATCCTAAAACTTAAATTAGCTAAATACCCTACCATGGCCTAGGGTTCTTCCCTTGGCCTTGATGGCCATAAGATCTAGCCCATCAGGAAAACACTGGTTATCCCCCTATGAAATCATAATGGGAAGTATCATGAGACATTATTTCTCCTACTTTACTGACTTCAACCTATTACAATGTGAAATTGCTAATTATTGTAAAGGAACAAGTGCATATACCCAGTTCCACCAGTCACAGATCTAGGTGGTCTTTCCTGAGATTTCTCTACATCGGACTCTATATGATGTACAACCCAGAGACTTGATATAGCGGAAGAGACGTCAACAAAAGACTGCGTTAGAACCTAGAGGGAAGGTCTTATCAACCATCACTACAGCAGCAAAACTATAGGGAACTGACCTGGGTCCACATGTCACAACTAAAATGTGCTCTGAGCCCTTGGGAGGGTGCTCCCATTTTGTATCTCAAGCTAAAACTGACATGAGGATTCTAGAAGCAGAAAGCATCTGATGTAGACAGCATCTGCCCAAGACATCGAAACAGGTAGATGATGCCCAAGGTCACAGATCAAGATATGCCTGAATTTCCCTATCTTCTATGTCTCTTCCTTTTCACCTTCTGTCCACATCTTCTCTTATCCATCCTATACCCCTTAACATGCCCAATCTCTATCTCCAATAACACCCTACCTTCACTATGATTTTTTATCTATCTATCTATCTATCTTTTTTTTTTTTTTAGGAGGTACTGGAGATCGGATCTGGGACCTCATACATGGGAAACAGGCACTAAACCACGTAAGCTACATCTGCTTCCCATGATTTTCTTTTATCTTTTTTTGTCCTATTTCTCCCCTTTGTACAATTACCTTGAGGACAATTGCTTTGTTTTTCTAGCACATCATAAACAAAGGAAACAAATCAGAGTAACTGTTGGATTGTGCCCAAACAGCTACTCCTTTGATAACCATCCCCCCTGACACTAGTATACTTAACCCTGACAGGAAACATCAGATACCCAGTCAGATTAATCTCCTTTTTGGAATGACTCTGGGCTGTTCTTTAAGAGCACCTGAGACGGGGATTATGATGTGGCCTCTCTAATCCAAAGAATGTGATATTTTGACTAGAAACCAGACAGATAACATGGCCATCCTATAGGGCATAATAAATGTCCAGTTTCTATGTGGCAAGACTCATTTTACTTTCACGAACCAGGAGCACAATGTAGGGGCCCGACCCCCTTTAGAGACACCATTTTTCTCCAAGCACTCCCCAAGTTTTTAATAACATAAGAACTTATTCCACTCAAGGCACATATTTCTGGAGGACTGAAAGATCAGGCAGAGGAAATTGTTGATTAAATTCTAAGATAACAGATAACAATGAAGATGATGATGGCTATGATTATCCTTTTGGAGTTTACACCCAATCATCTCTACACACCAATATCCCATTCCTTAATGGCAATATATACCCTAATTAATCTCTTCAAGGACAGCATTTTATCTGTGGACACGAGACATAAAAGGTACCACCCATAAACTGGGCTAGTTCCTATTATATAGCTAATGCTGTTCCCCAGAGGGCTATTTACGACAGGCTTTCAAAAGGGAAAATAAGAAACATGAGGGCTCTTTGACCTCTTCCCATACTATAGAAACACAAGAGAGTATTGCCAGACTAGAGACAGCTCTACATGGATCATGGAAAAACCCATTAACCCAGGCTAAACCCAGGTATTCTGTTCTTGGTATTATTCCCCTTGTCTTTAGGGCAGCTATCTCCTATGCTGGAAGACACACGATAAGATTACAGATGGTATTAGAAAAAATATCTCTAGAGTTAGAGAAATCCATCTCCCGCCCAGGGCAGGCCTTCACAAAAGGACTCCAAAATTGATTGGTATTAGACTATATTTTGGCTACCTCGGGAGGTATGTGTACACTAGTGGGTACCCAGTGCTGTGTATTTGTAAAAGACAGTCAAAAGGAAGTTTTCCAAGAAGTAGTGGCAGCAAAATCCCGTGCTAGCTAAGCAGCCGAATCAGCTTTCACACCTCCCGAACCTGATTGGGTTGTGTCTCTTTTGAGTTGGCTTCTAGGGTCAAGGGGACCTTCGCTCAGAAATGTCCTAATAGGGGCACTTGTTATCCTCTTAGTTGTATTTGTAAGATCTCTCATTTGCTGTCTGACCTCTCTTCTCTTTTAAGGGTTACTATGCAGCTACTAACTCAACTGCAGATACAACTGAGGATACAAACCCAGTGTAAATGGGAAGACAGAAATCTCGAACTTCAGCTAACCTGTGAAATTGGCAATGAAACACAAGAGAGTTTTAGTGGTCAGTGAGAGACTAACATTTTTGGTCAAGACTTCATAACTGAGGGAGGGACCAAAAGAGGGGAAATGGATAAAATTTTATAGAGAAAGCCCTGGGGATCCCTAAGAGCCAAAAACAAACAAACAAACAAACAAACAAACAAACAAACAAAACAAATACCCGTGTCCTGCTTTCTCTTTGAACTCTGTCTTGAGTTTCCTCTTGATATCTTTTGAAATTTGAAATCCCTGCCAAGGCAGCTGACCCAGGTAGCCAATCAAGCCCCTATTTCACTGACCCAGTAAAAAATAAAGCCTACCTGCCCTAAACCTGCCCCTATAAGACGTACAAATCCTCATCCAGCCAAGAGGAGTCAAGTTAACATCTTTTTAGAGTCTATAATAATGTTTGCCATCCCCAGAATCCCAAAACTACTTCCATTCTTGCAAGTGATCTGGCTTCCTCTGCTGCAGCAAAACTTTGGTGTCCTGAATAAAATGCTGTAGTCTGCAAACTTACTCTGATTGTCTTTCGACATGTATTTTAATTTTTTTTCCCTCACAGACACTTCTTAAGCTAAACATTGGACCAAAAAGATGAATCTCAGACAATAGCCAACCTGGCATTTTGCTGATTTTTAATGTGTTTATTGTGTAAGTTATCATCAGAAACCTTGAGGGCTTTTGGTAATGGGCTATGTTAAAGATGAAAAAAGAGAGAGAGACAAGGAAAGAGATTTCCTTTTCTAGGTGTTGTCTTCTTAATTTGCATAAATGACAATAGTGTATATCTTAATTCGCTGCCACTTTTGTAAAGCTGGTAGTTAGAAATCAGCCACCATGTACAATAATAACCCCTATTTATATATGACAGGCCCTGTCCTCGGCACTTTACAAACATTAGCTCAATCAATCTGCTAAAAACCCCCAAGAAGCTGCTCTTGTTCCTCTGGAAAAAAAAAAAAAAAAAAAAGAGGCACAGAGAGGTGATGTGTCTTGTCTCAGGTCATGCGGGTGGGAAGGACTTCCTCTCAGAGCCTGGGTTTTATCACCAAATCCTGCAGCTTTAGCAACAGAGTCCCATGGAAAGGTAGTTTCGTGACCCCTGGTTTTCAGGCCAATGATATAGTACTGAACCCTGGCTTTTTCTTTTTTTTTTTTTTAAAGATTTATTTATTTTATTACATATCTCCCCTTCCCCCCCGCTGTGGCGACACGCCGAGAGTGGTCACTGCGCAGGCGCGGCTTTCCCCGCTTGTGGGCGGTCTCTGCGTCCGTTCACGGCCGGCTTTCAGTTCGCGGGTGGCTGGCTGCGCTCCATCCGCGGGCGATCTGACCTGCCCTGCCCGTGGCGGCTCTTGCCATGTCCGTGGCAGCTTCTTGCCCTGCCCACGGCGGCTCTGGCCCGCCCATGGCAGCTTGCCATTCTCAAGGCGGTCTGCCTGCTAGGAGAGGTCCCCGGGAATCGAACCCAGGGCCTTCCATGTGGTATGCCGGCGCCCTATCCACTGGGCTATCGAGCCGGCCCCTGGCTTTTTCTTTTAAACAAAATTGTTCCTGGACAAAAAAAATTGTACAAGAACTCGAGGGAATAATTCACACAACACACACACTCAAAGAGCTCCTACAAACCTAGTGTTCATTTCTTTTCTTTCCAGAAATATTCTCTACATGAATAAACATAAATGTGCATATTATTATTTTTAAAAACAACTTTATTTGGTATAAATTATATATTATTTTTCACACAAAGGTGGAGACTATGGACACTGCTTTGTACCTTTACATTTCCACTGAATCATAAATCTTGTAATTGTTCTATATCAACAATAGGGATTTTTTATTTCTATATTGTTCTTTTTTTGTTGTTTTAACAATAGGGATTTACTTCATTCTTTATAAATATGGCATTGAACCTCCTAGTACAGAA
>PVKH010030931.1:0-12405 GCA_004027955.1 Chaetophractus vellerosus
AAAGCCGCCCATGAGCAGGGCAGGCCACCTGCGCAGTGGGCTGACTCAGTGCGTCACCGCAACGGGGGGAGACAAAAAGCAGACACAGAAGAACACAAAAAGATGAACACAGCAAGAGCAAGCAGAAAGGGGGGGGGGGGATGGGATATATAACAAATAAAAAAAAAAAGTGAAAACACAGTGCCCCACAAATGACAAATGGATAAACAACATATGGTATACAGACATAATGAAGTATTACTTGGCCATAAAAAGAATGAAGTACTGATACATGTTATAACATGGATAAACCTTGAAAACATTACACTAAATGAAAGAAGCCAGACACAAAAGGCCACGTATTGTATGATCCATTCACATGAAATACCCAGAATAGGCAAATCCCCAGACAGAAAATAATTAGCTGTTGCCTGAGACTGGGGAAGAGGAGAATTGTGGTGGTAGATGAGAATGGGGAGTGATGACTAATGGGTCTAGGGTTTCTTTTGGGAATGATGAAAATGTTCTAAAAGGACAGGCTCTGTCAGAATAGGAATGGCATAACATAGTGATGGTTGCGTAACTTTGTGAATATACTAAAAACCACTGAACTGTACACTTTATCTTTTTTTAAATATATATCCCCCCCCTTTCTGTTTGTTCTTGCTGTGTTGATTTTTGCGTTCTTCTGTGTCTGCTTGCTCCCCCCCGTTGTGGCGACCCGCCGAGTCAGCTCACCGCGCGGTGGCCTTGCCTGCTCGCGGGCTGCTTGTCCTGCCCGTGGGGACTTGCCCTGCCCATGGCGGCTTTGCCCTGCCATGGCAGCTTGCATTCTCAAGGCAGTCTGCCCACTCAAGGAGGCCCCGGGACCTGAACCTGGGGCCTCCCATGTGGTAAACCAGCGCCCTACCAATTGAGCTATAGCCGGCCCCTGAACTGTACACTTTAAATGGGCAAGTTTTATGGTTTGTGAATTATCTCTCAATAAAGCAGTTTAAAATATGTGCAAGACATCTATGAAAAAATGTTTAAAATATTAAGATAAACTGAAGCTCTAAACAAACAACCAAAAAGACTGGTTATATACCATGTTTATGGACAAGAATGCTCAACACTATAAAGATTTCAATCCTTCCAAAATTGTTTTATAGACTTGATGCAATTCCAGCCAGACTTTTCAGAGTACTTTAAGGAACTTCACAAGCTGATACTAAATATATATGGAAATGCAAAGGGCCAACTAAGCCAACCAGTAAGATGGAGATTAGTGCTACTGGAGATCAAGACTCATTATAAAGCTATGGTAATTAAAGCACTGTGTTATTGACAGAAAGATACATTCAGCAATGGAACAGAATAGAGAACTCCAACAACATGAAGTAAGCAGAACTCTCATATCTTATTAGTGGGGGAATACAGAGAGATGCAACCACTTTGGCAAACAATCTGGTAGAATCTGCTAATGCTGAAGAGGTCCATCAATGGTTAAATAAGTTGTGCATTTCTGTATAATTTTGTCTATATATATTTATATAATCAGTAAAAGTGAACAAATTCTAGCTATCAACAACAACATGGAGGACTCTCACAGACACAACTTTAAGCAAACTAGAGCAGAAACAGAAGAGCCGATACTGTATGCATCCATATATAAAATGTTCCAAACCACGCCAAATGAAACAACAGCGTTTAGGGAGGAGGCATGCAGGCGTAGGTGGTAACAGCAAGGAGGGAGAGTGGGGGACAGCACCCAGGAAGGGGCCCTCCGAGGGCCTCTAGGTGCTGGCAGTGGTCTACACCTTGCCTTGAGGGTTGGTGTTCTAACAAGTTTTCACCTTGGGATAAACCACTGAGTAGGACATTTTTATCTCACATGCTCTTCTAAATAGCTTATATTTCATAATTTCAAAAGGTGTTAACCTCTCTAGGATTACTACCTCTGTTCCACTGAACTCAGTTCAAAGCAAAAGTATAACTATGGAAAGGATAAAAGTAACAATTTGTCCTGTGAATAAGAAAATGTATTCTTATTTGTCTGTTATATTTTAGGATGGAGTATCTAATTTTTAAAACTTTAATGCTTATCTTTTTAAAAAACAGGTAACATATTCATGTCGTTCATCAAAACAATATAAAATAATACAAGAGCACAAGTAAAGAGCCTCAATCTCCATCAATCCAATTCCACACCACTATGCAAGTGAACACTTATTAGTTTCTTGAGATCCTTCTAACATTTCTTTATGGAAATACAAGCAAATAAATCTAGTTCTGTATTTCCTACTTCCTTTCCCCTCGTTCTTATACAGAAGATAGCAAATCACCAAGTACGACCCTGCCTTCTCTGTTTCACTGTGCTCACTGTAAAATACGAACCTTAAAAGAACAAAATAGCATATACATTTGTATCCATAACAATTATACCATTAATGATCCCCAATGGAAGAGAGAACACATAACCATTCTACCATACCTGGTTCATTTATTCTGCCAAATGTATGCCTGGTGTTATGTTTTTTGGTCTTGAAACAGGTTTCACAAAAATCAAAGTCATCACAATTTCTGCACTTGAATCTAGATCCATTGATAGGAAACATTTGACAGCCATCACACCTATTTTTAAAACATCCATTGAATTGATGAGAAAAAAACAAGGTCATTTATTAAACTTAATTCAAAAGACAACCACTTCTCCCAAAACAAATCTAACAGTCCTAAAGTCAAAACTTACGTAACTCCAGGATGAATACTAGGCACCAACTCCATTTCTGATAACAACCCAGTCCAGTGAGACTGCTGGGGAAAGTCGACAATGACATCCTTTCCATTGGCACTAAAAGCTAGGGCAGAACAGCAGTACAAAACCAGTATTAAAAGTAAAACTATACCTAGTCATGTGATATTTATTATATTACAGTTATGTTTTACAAAAAGTACTTATCTTTTCGAGATATGTACTAAGATACTTTATGGATGAAATAACATGATGTTAGAGATTAGCTTCAAAATAAACAAAGGAGGGGATTAGATATGAAACCATTTTGGCCAGAAGTTGACAATGATTGATGGGTAGGGTACATTATACTATCCTCTACTTATTTACACATCTCAAGTTTTCCACAATTAGAAGCAGGGTTTTCTTTTTTGTTTGTTTTATTAAACCAAGTCAAAAATTCCATTTAGTACCTTAAGATATCTTACAGAAGAAAAACGTCATTAAAATAACATTACGACTTCTCTTACCCTTTGATAAGAGCAATATGCCACTCAAAACACTAACTTCTAAACCAAAATTTTGCTTTTAAATTTTGTTTTGATTTGTAAGGCATTCAAGAATCCCTTAAATGAATAAAAATGTTAAAATAAAGTAAAATATTAAATAATCCATTTGTTCTCATGTAACCTAAAAAACACTTACACTTCACCCATTGGAGAAGTACCACTGTTGTGTTCTTTTCTAATCCCAGCTACTGAAGGAAACAGAGCTTTCCACAAGGTTAACACACACACACACACACACACACACACACACACACAATCTCTCAATGGCATCAAAAAAGTTTAATGAGGGAACCAGCTATGACTCAATTGGTTGGGCTCTGGTTTACCGCATGGGAGGCCCTGGATTCGGTTAGTGGGGCCTCCTGGCAAAGGCAAGCTGCCGCACGGTGGGCTGGGACAGCAGGGGGAGACAAGCAGACACAGAGAAACGCAAAGCAAATGAACACAGCAAGCACAAGCAGCAAGGGGGGGGATATATAAATAAATAAAAATAAATCTTTAAAAAAGAAAAAAGTTTAATGAAAAAACAAAACCACATTTCATACTTAAATTATTTCTCATGCAATTTTTTTTTATTTTTTTGAGGTACCAGGGCCCAGGGATTGAACCCAGGACCTCGTATGTGGCAAGCTGGTGCTCAACCATTGAGCCACATCGGCTTCCCTAAGTGGGTTTTTTTGCGTTTTGCTTGCTGTTTATTGTTTTTGTTTTTTCTGGAGGCACTGGAAACCAAACCCAGGACCTCTCATGTGGGAGGTAGGCACTCAACTGCTTGAGCCACATCCGCTCCCCTCACGCAATTTTGAAGTGGACATTATATACCTTTACAGTGTGCCATATCTTATTTGTAATCTCAAAATATCACATTAAATACAACCCTAAGGAGAATTTTGCGTTTCCAGTTCCTAACTCCATTATCTGCACATTTCTACTTCTTAAATTGTGCCCCAAATACTTATACAGCAGGGAAAAAAGCAGCCCCTTGGCCCTGGGATTGGTAGGAGCTGGCCTGGCACTCAGAATTTAGAGAACACCAGGACGAGACAAGGCCACTCTGTGACTGTAATGGATCAAGACAAAAGCAAGACCATATCTTAATCATGTCTGATCAAGTTCAAATCTAATCCAAACTAGAAATATGACCATACATTCCCCTATCACAGGTAACAGGAATGCCTGCTATTTCTTTACCAATCGTAATATTCAGACTTCCTCTGTTCTTTCTGCTCTCTAGATAAAATTTACTAAGATAACCAGTTTTAGAATTACTCCCACTTCCTGAACCCTCTCCCAAATCACCAAACACAAGCCCAGTTAGGCCTTTTTCATACCATCTTATAGAGCCGTCCCACAATTTCCCCCAGGGTGTGAATCCTTCACATTGCAATGAGTTAACCCAACTTTGTTCAACTATAGGTATGTTCCAAGTGGCCTCTGGCTACAGGGCATTGACAAGCAAAAGAATACAATTTATATATCATAAGTCTTTCTTCACATTTCTTTTTTCCTGGCCCTTGGATGCAAAAAAAAATATGGAGTTTATATTAACGTAATGCTAGTATTTGAAATTTTGTTAAATAGGCAGTATTACCTTTCACAACCCCCACACTTTGATGAGTAACAGATCCCCATTTGTATTTTGGTGTGGTTACTGAGGTTTTGACTCGTACTTTATCACCAATCTTGATGTGAGAAGGAGAACTTGGTGGTGGATAACCTAGAGATTTCAACAACAAATGCACTAAATTAGCATTCATTTCTGAAAATTTTGCTTCTACTTAAAAGAATGCAAGAATATGCTCACCTATAAGTTCAACGTGAATATACCTAACCCAATAGGTGCCTCCTTTCTGTTGCCAATCACACTGCACATTGAGGTCATGTAATCCATCTCTGTCCAGTTTAATAACTTTGCCTACATCTCCCTCACACACTTCTTCGTATGTTCGACAGCATCTAACCATCATTCCCACCTACAATTAAAATCAAGTAAAAGATCCAGTTCAGTGTACATAGATGAAATGAACCATTATAAATAACATTATTCTATCCTTAAGAAAAGATTTCCCTCAGCATCCAAGGTGGGCCTCTCAATATCATTTTACCCTTAAATGGAGCCAAGGCTCTTTAGAAAAATGATGGTTCTATGTCTGGGGCAGGAAATACACAAACTGAATCTGGACCAACTTGTGCCATAAAGCAAAGGAGCTATCAAAGATTAATAATGGGTTCACTCAACAGGACAATTTGATCATTAAACGTTGATTGCAATGGCTGAAACATATCGAATATACAGAAGTCGATAAATTCATAATGATATTCAATAAGCCAAACAAAGCTTCTGGTTCACCTTTTAAGCACCAGGGCACCAACTCATCCTTCAGAAAGCTGATAAAGTTTAAAGAGAAAAAAAAAAGCAAGCAAGCATTTATTCTGCCTTTCCTGTACAAACTATATTAGAAAGGTTAAGCAGACTTGATAAGAAACTTTTCTTTACCAAACAGAGATCCAGATAAATTTGGAAGTGAGGACAAAATTAGAAAGCCACCATCGCATGACGCCTAGGTGATGACCATAAATGCCTAGTGTATGACACCAGGGAGAACACGCTGCCCTTTCAGGAGCATTCTTGCTCAAGGCTCTGCTTGAATCCAGGCACCCTCAGCTCTAACACCTGCCTCACAGGAAATGCCAGCACAGAGGAAGGTGTCAGACACCAGCGGGAAGCCAAAACCCAATCTAGAAAATTAGACATGTTTGACAAATAAGTGGCACACACAAAAAAATGAAGTGGGACTCTTCTAGGTTAAAAGAGATTTCAGATATAAGGTGCATGATCTTATCTATATCCAAATTTTAAAACCTAACTGTAACTGGGGAAATGTGAGCAAGCACTGGGTATGATATCAATAAATTATTGTTTATTTTGTTAGGGAGCGTTAGATAACAGTAGTGTCATTATATTAAAAGTTAATCCTTTTATCTGTTAGCATACATACTGACAGGATTTAAGGTGGTTACAGTACTTCATAAAACATAACCAGATTTTTTAGATAGCAGTAAGAACGATTTAAGAAAAAACAGCAAAAATATATTTTAAAAGGATGCCAAAATACGGGTAATGAAAAAACGTAGTGAGCTATGTGCGCTGTGGACAAGCCACACTTCCATTCTGAAGCTCTGGACCCCTGGTGTACATTCTTCTCTGTCCTATGATGAGTCTGCTCCACTACACTGGCCTCTTGGCCGGACCATGGACTCAACATGAGAGCCCCTACTAGGCCTCTGGCCCTTCCCAGAGGGCTGCCAACAGCCCCATCACACCCTCCAGGCCTGGACAGGCTCACCTCCTCCACGAGGTAGGTGTTCCCCAATCACTTGATGCTGAACATGTCTGCACCCGCCTTCCACACTCAGATTCTTTAATCTGTTTGTTCTTATTTCCATGCTAAAGAATCCATTATATTTGATTATTGTCTGTCTTCCACCACTAGAACATAGGCTCCTTGAGGGCAGGAGCCTCGATTCACAGATGCTTGGCAGAGATGCTTAAGTATTTGATAAATGAACAAATGATTAAGGCTCCAGCTTAAGACAATTACTCACCTGAATATTTTCTCTCACATAGACAGCATAATCATCATTACTTAAGAAATCAGCTCGTTTTTTGTAAGTCTGGCTCTCTGTTACAACAGCACCAGTAGACTACAACAGATAAGTACATTTTTTAAAATGGCAAACTAGGATAAAACTATTCAAAAAAAGAAAGAAGTTTGTGAAATTCACACTACTGAACAATGAAATATTAAAAACTAAAAGACATTTTCACTATAAAAATCTTCATTTAAAAAAGATTAACAGCAGTAGCACAGTATACAGAAACAAATCTCAAAAATTACAAGTTTATAAAATTTCCAAGCCATTTCCAGGTTAATTTTATGAAACAATTTACTTAGATCAGAAATCAACGAGTCATATCAAACATGAGTTTTAAATAAAGTATCTTCTAATGGCTACTCAAAATCATTAGTTGTTTGGACAAGCTTTTTTAAAGCTAAAAATAAGAGATAGATACTCGGTAATCACTTCAATAATAAAACAAAGAACTACTATGTGCCCTGCAGGCCCTAGTAGAGGATGGTTGGTTCTTTCAAGGGTCAGAAAAGCTAACATACAAAAGACTCAGAGTGAAAAAAGACAGGCAACAAGCCAACAGGCAGGTTATCAGCTCTGAAGATACTGACCATAGGGTAAGTAGCCTCATCCGTATCCTCCACCAGCTCCTCGTCCGAATACTCATCAGACACAGTGTCGGCATCCGAGAGGTCCGTGATCTGGATGTCAGAGTGGTCCAGGAGCCACCCAACCAGGGCCTCGACACCTAGGAGTGAACCCACACAGGCGCCTGTCATGATGCAGGAAGGATAAGCTCTGCTTGGGATGTTCTTACATGAGCATTTAATGCAAACCTAAAAATAAACAATTGGGCACATTAAATCCCCTTAAGGATTAATCCCCTTAAGGAAAAGGTAATACCAGGCAACCCAGACGCATTCCCAGATGCTCCAGTGAGCGACTTCAGCGCAAACTCTATGTTCCTTCTGGGAAACCCCATTTCCATGAGCTGAACCACGATGGGCAGCGCAGGCACAGGCGACGGCTTGTGCTTCTTCACCCTGACAGAGCGAAGGTGCTGCACTGGGACCGGTGTGGTGGCCTCACTGGAGCTGCAGTCCTCAAACACGGGGCTTGATGGGTGGGCGGACTCCACAGCTAAGCACTGACACACGGCCAAAGCAGCAGCCTGGGAAAATGAGAGGGGCTTTCCTGGGACCTCTATACAGTACCATCAGTTAACCTGAGCAGTCTAAGAAAATGAAAACTAGAAATTTCCACTATGAACTATAGTAGAGAAGTACAGAAAATTCAAACTCATACATATTTTTAAATTAACGAGAAAACGTGTTAAAAGAGGACAAAGACAAATTACACAGTTCAATGCAAAGAAATCTGATAGCCCAAGAGCTCGCCTAACTGCCTCTGCAAGCAGAACCTGGTAACTAGGCCCATCATCAAGGCCCTATAAGCCCTGAGCTGAAAGAGTGCAGGAGGAGGGAGGCCCTGGTCAGCTGGGAGAGAGGTGTGCCCCAGGCCCAGGCCACCTGCACTCCTCCCTCCGTCAACAGGCCAGAAAATATCTAAGACTCTCACAAATTCAAGGGCAAAGGAACCCATCTGTGGATTTTACATGGTATTTTTTTAAATAAGTGGAAAAAAGGCATATGTGTTGGGAAGCAAACTGCTATGAACATCAACACAACCTGCCCCAGTCTGCAGTGAGCACCTGATACTCCAGCACACACACTCCTCTCCTGATGCACTTGCAACTCTCTGCTCCTCCACCTCGGCTCCTCTCAGAGCAACTACAACTTGCTATTTTTTTAAAAACTGCCTGTGTGAGGAAGGAGTAAAGGAAAAAAGGACACCTTAGAGTCTTCCAGTGCCCAGCAAGGGCCAAAGGCCAGGATTTTGCTGTTAAATCTGAGTAACCTGAAGGTGATAGGTGTTATTCTAAAATCTTACAACTCAAATCCAGAGTGAGCTAGGAATCTAATTCTGCTAATGGGGAGTTGGGTCACTTTGGATTATAACCTCTGCTGATAATAATTATGAACTCTAGATAAAATATAAAGATTCCAAGAAAGAAAAAATTAACCACAGAGGAAAAAGCCACACAATGTATATATAGACTACTCTTAAATCCTTGACTGATTAAAAAACTGTGCATGTGTGAAAACTCTGAAGAAACAGCAAAAAGGAGATGCTGGAAGATGAGGGAGTTAGAGAGAGACTTCTACAGCTACCCAGTGCTGGGGAAACAATGCCTGGAATTCGAGTCCCACCAAGTTAGAGGGAATGGGTAGAGATGCCAAGGTTTCCACTGAAACCCCAGACATTAGAATTAGGTACCAGAACTTAGGGCTAATGGTGAACAAAAATAAACCCATCTTTTAAAAAAAATAACTAAAATCAAGCCACCACAGAAACAAAGATATCTGATAGGTAAAAATTCAATATTCTTCAGAGGAAGCTTACAGAATCCAGAGCCAATATAATGTAATATCCAAAAGGTCCTAAGTATAATAAAAATTATTAGATACATGATACAATTAAAAGGAAAAACAACTGTTAATAATAATAATAGATCAACAGATGAACCAGATGTTACAACTAGCAAACAAGAAATTTAATAGTTATTAGAACTAAGTTTTAAAATTAACAGTAAAAAATAGTAAAGGTGAAGAGACAAGAACGCCTGAGAAAGAAACTCTTCAAAAGAACCAAACAGAAATATGAGATCTGAAAAATATAAAACCTGAAATAAAGAATTTCTTGGATGGGCTTAATAGCAGATCACACCCAACAAAGGAAAGAATTCTGACCATGAAAATGGTTCAATAAAAATCAATCAGACTAACAGGGAAAAGAAATTTTAAAAATAAATAAAGCCTCTATAACTATCTGCATAGATATCAATGGTAGACCCACAAAAGGACAAGAAGAGAGCAGGGGAAAAAATGGGCAAAAATTTTCCAGATTTAGTGGGGGGAGGGATGGAATCAGTCAACCCACAGCTGCAAGTAACTTAAGGGAACCTCAAGCAGAAGGGATGGGGGAAACATGAACATATAGGCACATCTTAGTCAAACTGCAGAAAACCAGAGAAAAATAGAAAACATTTTAAAGTAACCAGGATGAAAAAGCCACTACAAAGAGAAGAGCGACAAGTTTTCGTCATAATCAATAGAGGCCGAATAACGGACAATCCGTCTTTCAAACAACATCCTTTCCCAGTCCCGTAAGACAGCTCTGCTTCCCTCTGCACCTGCACACAGGTGCACTCTGCCCCACATCCTCTGAAAGCCCTCGTGTGCTCAGGGAGGACATCTGTGTTGCTCTCAGGTGACTGGAAACACTGCTACCTGCCACCAATTTGGGCTCACTCTCAGGAGACGGTAGTGCCACCCAGTGCTCGGCCTCCCTCATGCCCCAAGTGCACAGCCCAGGTCTCTCTGGCCCATTCTAGCACTGAAGGCTGGCCCTCCCATCTGCCGCCATACCCCAGGCAGGCCTCTCAGGAGCTGCTGGCTCTCCCCAGGTCCCTGCTCTCCTCAGGGTCTCAGGCTCTGACAGTTTCTATCAGGGTACTTTCTGCCTAACAAACTAAGCACTGAAGGGTGGTTTTGTATAATTTCTTTACTATTTGATCCAGAATTTTTAATGCATTACATGTCAAGAAGGATTTTTAAAAATATCTAGTCTTCCATGTCACAATCTCTGAAAGTCCCCATCACTTTTAGACCTGGTCAAACGCCATCTCTTCCAGAAAACATCCCAAGCAACCTGCACTCTGCTGCCCAGCGCTGCTCACCCACCTCTGCTGGGGAGGCCTCCCCTGAGGTGAGGGCAAGGCCCTCAAGAGCAAGGGCAGCCTGCCATGAAAGTTCTGAAAAGGAATGTTAGAATGTCCAACTGACTATGCCTTTGACTATGATCAAAGCCTAACGCCACAGAATTATTTTGCTTTATTATTTGGTGTATTATTGTGGGTATAAATTTGGTATATTATTTAAAATTAAGATTATATCCTTAAGAAAATACACATCTCCAAAAACAGTCTCATTTCAGTGTACTGGATTAAAAAGTCACGGTGACAAAAAGAAATATATGATCTCACTTACATGAAATAATTAGAATATGCAAATTCAGTCACAAATTAGATTACAGAATACCAAGGTAGTGGGAAGGGGGAATGGGAAGTTAATGCTTAATTGGTACAGAGTTTCTGCTTTGGGGTGAAGGAAAAGCTTTGGTAATGGATGGTGGTGATGGTATCACCATACTGTGAATGGAATTAACACCACAGAATTATATACTTGAAGGTGGCTAAAATGGGAAATTTTATCTTGTATATATGTAACCACAGTAAAAGCAAAAACACTTTTGAAAAACTGTCCAGGCTGCACAGCTGTACCTCGAGTTCTTGCTTATCAAACATGGCCTTCACTGGCGATGGCTGGGTAGCTGAGGCAAGCAGCTGCTGCAGGAGGATCATCGGGGGCTGCGGCCCTTCAGGAGACATGTCCCCGAGGTCAGGGGATGCAACGGCACCATCGTCTGAATTTTAAAACAAAATATATACAACACTGTATTTTCAACCTCAAACATCTCTTTACTATGAAAAATAATGCACTGAACATAAACAAGGTATGACTTCTACCCCATCAAGGGCTACTAGTGAAATAAAAATTAGCAAATAAAAACGAGCCTCCAAAGAAGTTTTCCATGCCCTGCTTCTTGGTCTCTGTCCTTCACTAGATTCATCATCTCTTTCTTAGAGGCAAGAAAAGATACTTTCCAGATTTCTGCCCTTTGTCCAATTCTTACACCTTCTCTTTCTTGGTATTCATTTATTGTTTCAGTGACTCTGTGGACATAATAATTTTGATTCAGCTTTGCCAATAACTACTATGCGGTATGAGCACAGAAAAGCCATATAATCTCTCTGGGTTTCAATTGCCTAGTCCCTTTCATCACTAATATTGAATGAATCTGTAGTTTCAATCAATTTACCTCAAACTCAGCGTGTTTAAAGTAAATTCACAATATCCTTTCTTCTTAAGATTAAGAAACAAACAAGGGCCCGGCTAGATAGCTCAGTGGATAAAGAGCGCGCTGGGGTACCACATGGGAGGCCCCGGGTTCGGTTCCCGGGGACCTCTCCGAGCGGGCAGATGGCCTTGAGAAAGGCAAGCCGCTGTGGGTGGGGCAAAAGCTGCCGTGGGCAAGGCAAAAAGCCGCCACGGGCAGGGCGGAGCCCCCACGGGAGTGGCAAAGTCACCCGTGAAAAGCTGAAAAGCGGAGCTGCTGCCTGCGAAGCGGAAGCCGGCAGCCTGCAAAAACATGGAGGACTGCTGCCCGCAAAGCATGGAGCGGAGCCGCCCGTGAAAACGGAATGGAGCCACCCACGAACGGAGCGAGCCGCCACCGCTGAGGGCCAACTCAGTGCGTCGCCGCAAAAGATGAGGGGAGACAAGAAGCAAACATAGAAAAACACAGAAGAATGGACACACAGCAAGAGCA
>PVKH010030932.1:0-12405 GCA_004027955.1 Chaetophractus vellerosus
GCCTCACTTTCCGAGGAACTGGCAAACTGTCTTCCACAGTGGCTGCACCATTTTATATTCCCACCAGCAATGAATGAGTGTTTCCATTTCTCTTCATCCTCACCAGCACTTGTAATTTTCCATTTTTTTTATTAGTCGCCATTCTAGTGGGTGTGAAATGTGGTTATCTTGTGGTTTTATTTGAATTTCCCTAATGGCTAATGATGTTGAGTATCTTTTCATGTGCTTTTTGGCCATTTGTATATGCTCTTTGGAGAAATGTCTAGTCAATTCTTTTGCACATTTTTTAATTGGGTTGTCTGCCTTTTTGTTGTTGAGTTGAAGGATTACTTTATATATTCTGGATATTAAACCCTTATCATATATGTGGTTTCCAAATATTTTCTCCCATTGTGTAGGTTATCATTTTACTTTTATGATAAAATCTTCTGAGGCACAGAAGTTTTTAATTTTGAGGAGGTCCCATTTATCTATTTTTCTTTTGTTCCACATGCTTTGGGTGAAAAGTCTAAGAAACCATTGCCTAACACAAGGTCCTGAAGATGTTTCCTTATATTTTCTTCCAGGAGTTTTGTAGTTCTGGCTCTTCTACTTAGGTCTTTGAGCCATTTTGAGTTAAATTTTGTATATGGTGTGAGGTAGGGGTCTACCTTCATTCTTTTGCAAATGGAGAACCAGTTTTCCCAGCACCATTTGGTCAAAGAGACTATTCTTTCCCAATTGAGTGGTCTTTTCCCCTTGTCAAAAATCAGTTTGCTAGGGGGCCGGCTGTAGCCCAGTGGATAGGGCACCGGTTCACCACATGGGAGGCCCCGGGTTCAGTTCCCGGGGGCCTCTCCAAGTGGGCAGACCGCCTTGAGAGGGCAAGCCGCTGTGGGCGGGGCAGAGCCGCCGTGGGCAGGGCAAAAAGCCGCCATGGGCAGGGCAAAGCCACCACGGGCAGGGCAAGTCGCCCGTGAACAGAGCAGAGCTGCCCGCGAACAGAGCAGAGCTGCCCACGAGCAGAGCAGAGCCGCCTGTGAGCGGGGCAGAGCCGCCTGCGCGGTGAGCTGACTCAGCGCGTCGCCACAACGGGGGGAGACAAAGCAGACACAGAAGAACACAAAAATGAACACAGCAAGAACAAGCAGAAAGGGGGGGGGGATATGTAACAACAACAACAAAAATCAGTTGGCTATAAATGTGAGGGTTGATTTCCAATCTCTTAATTCAACTCCATTGGTTTATATGTCTGTCCTTGTGCCAGTATCACACTGTTTTGATTATTATGGCTTTGTGATAAATTTTAAGATTGGGAACTATGAGTCCTCCACCTTCTTTCTTCTTTTTCAAAATGGCTTTGACTATTTGGGGCCCCTAGACCTTCCATATAAATTTAATGATTGGCTTTTCCATTTCTGCAAAGAAGGATATCGAAATTTTTATTGGAATTGTGTTGAATCTGTAAATCACTTTGGGTAGAATTGACAGCTTAACAATATTTAGTCTTCCAATCCATGAACATGGAATGTCCTTCCATTTATTTAGGTCTTCATTGATTGATTTTAGCAATGTTTTATATTTTTCTATAAAACAAGTCCTTTACATCTTTGTTAGACTCCTAGATATTTGATTCTTTTAGTTGCTATTGTGAATGGGAAATTTCCCCCCTGATTTCTTCTTCCGATTGTTTATTGCTAGTATATAGAAACACTACTGATTTTTGAGTGTTGATCTTGTACCCCACCACTATGCTTAATTCATTTATTAGCTCTAGGAGCTTTGGTGTGGATTTTTCCAGATTTTCTATATATAGCATCATGTCATCTGCAAATGGGGAAAATTTTACTTTTTTATTTCCAATTTGCTTTCTCTCTCTCTCTCTCGCTCTCTCTCTCTCTCTCTTTCTCTATCTGTTTTTCTCTCTTTCTCTCTCTCTTTCCCTCCCTCCATTCCTTCCCTGGCTAGAACTTCTGGTACAATGTTGAATAACACTGATGACTATGGGCACCCTTGTCTTGTTCCTGCTGATCTTAGAGGGAAAGCTTTCAGCCTTTCACCATTGATTATGATGTTAACAGTGGGTTTTTCATATATACCCTTTATCATGTTGAGGAAGTTTCTTTCTATTCCTAGTTTCTAAGTGTTTTTATCAAGGAGTACTGGATTTTGTCAAATGCATTTTCTGCATTAATTGAGATGATCATGGGTTTTTTTCCCCATTCATTCTGTTAATGTGGTGCATTATATTGATAGATTTTTTGTTGAACCACCCTTGCATACCTGGGATAAATCAATCCATTGTCTCTTAACTGTGTCTTTGGTTCTGATTCACTTTTACCTTGTCAAGTATCCCAAGCTTTAAAAAGCAAATAGGTATAATTAATACCAGTAAATGTACACTTAAGGATGGTTAGAACAGGAAATTTTAGGTTATAGGTATGTTACTACAATAAAATCTTTTAAAAAGTCAGAATAGGTAGTTGGGTCCCTGCTGCTCTGTAGTGTTCTGGTTGTTGGCCCCCTGGTAACTCCCTGGTCTTAGGCAGTTCCGACTCTGAGCTGAGCAGGTGTGGTCCAGAGGTAAAGGCCCAGGAGGGAACCTAATCAGGCAGGGAAAAGAATTTGGGAGAAATGGTAAGGAATAGCAGTGATAGCAACTCGTTTAATGGCATCTTTTCCACTCAACCAGAAACTTCTTCTGTTGTAAACTAAAGACTCCCCAAATATGGTCTCAATTAGCCTGTGCATATCTTTAAAAGAATTCCATTTTCATCAAAGGGATTTAGAATTGATGTTTAGCCCAGTGTAAAAGGCATGGTCAGGATCTGATCCTGAAATAATGTGTCTGCTATCCCAGATGTCAAGAGTAACTAAAAATATATTTATAACTCTGAGAATTCTTTGCTTTATTGGACCCATTTCCTTTTTCTCTCATCCTTCCCCCAGAAAGTGAGAGAGTGAAGAAGTGAGCCAAAAATCTTTAATTATTCAGTCTGCTGACATTATTTTATCTGCACCACTGATATTAAATCTCTGTAGCATTCCATTTAAATCACGGCGCAACCTGCATAAACTTGGGCCTCTCTCCTCCTCTTAGTTGGGGCCAGTGTTTTGTTTTCCACCCCACCCCTACCCACCAAAACTTCTTAAATTCCAAAACTCTCTATGACACCAGAAATTATCTGTCTGGGGAACACCAATACTTTAGAAAGGTCCCTGAACTGTATGTGTTTATCCCCTAATTCTGTTCCCCCCCACTCATCTTGTCCATTTGCATTTGAGCTCATGCCTGTTCTCATCATTAGAGAAACCTGGATTCAACGGGAGCATTGTCCCATATTTCCATCACTAACATCAGCAGAAAAGAAAGAGAAAATCTGGCTATTTTTTTTCCCTTTATGTGCAAAAGAAGTTTTTTCCTGTTATATCCAGACTTTTCAGGCTGGTCAAACACATCTTCAGTATCAGTTTAGTTCTCTGGGCCATGGACCTTTTCACCTAGTTTAATGTTACAGTGATCCAATAGCTGGTTTATTTAGCACCCAGTTGATATTATTATCACTGCTACAAATATCGAGGGATCCCTGTGTGCCAAGCACTGTGCAGAGGGTTTCAAGCCTCATAACCTCTTGAGGCAAGTACTATTATCATTCTCCCATTTTTCAAGTGACTAAGAGAGATTAAAGAACTTGCTGACCACCCCACAGCAGAGCCAGGATTGGAAGCCGGGCAGTGTGGCGCCAGAGCTGGCTGCTTTCAACCAACACTCCATATTGTTTGTAGTTCCCTCTGCTGTGCATACAACAAATGTCTTCGCTAATCCTCGTAACAGGACCTCCCAGGAAGTGTTGATGCCTTTGTAAAGCTGTGCTCTCAATAAATGTCTACTGAGAACTGACCGTGTGTGGGACACTATGCAGTCGGAGATACAAAGATGTACAAACCTGAGTCCTGCCCATAAGGCACTACAGCTGGGGAGACAAATCCTAAACAATCAGAACGTAAGCTTGGCTGTGTAGGGGCCGTGTTGTCTGGTTTGTTCACTGTCGTGTCTCCAGGGACTAGAAGAGCACCTGGCAGGTGGTTACTCTCAGTAACTATGTGATAATGAACAACCAATTAAACACAGTTTTCAACATTTTTTAAAATGAAAGAACACATTAATCCCCCCAAAAGTGTGAAGAACATAATCTGAGATTAAGGGGCAGTCTTTTAAATTATGTACAGTTAGCTGTAGCAAGATGTCCCACATTGTCTTCATTTTTCTTATTTTATCATGGGTTGGTGGGAACTTTGTCATGGACCAGTGCTTGTGAATCTGTGTCACGGGCAGGGCTTTAACTGCCTATAGATCATACCGGAAAAGGCTTAGAAAACAAAGGGACTTTTTCTGAGTGGGATAAAACTGTGTAGAAAAGACTGAGGAGGGCATTCCTGAGCTGCTCCCACTGGCAGGATTATATTGAAGAGGGTAGAAGACCTCATGATTTTGATTGATAATAATAGTTGTTTTGAACTTCATGACTCCTTGGACTCTAGATCCTTTCCAGTCTTGCTCAATACTGGCCTCACTCCCCAGGACTTGCCTAACTTGATCGTATGTCTAAGTGCACATCCCTTCAAATTTCTGGACCTGGTCCTTGCCTAAGCCAAGATCAAGGCGATCAAGCTCACTGGGACTGAGGAAGGAGAGCAAAATATTCGGGGAGCTGTTAGTCGGAACTATATAGGTTGACAGAAATCAAGAGGTGCCAGAGTCAAGAGACATAAAAGTTTTAAATACATTGACTCAGTAATCAGAATTCTAAAAGTATACCTCGGCGGGGGAATCTAGAATAAAGGGAGAGTTATAGACATGAAACTTTGACTTGCAATATTGCTTGATTTGGTGAAACTGGAAGCAACCTAAATGGTAAATAACAGGGGCATGTTACAAGTAAATTATGGTTCATTCCCTAATGGAACATTATACAGTTATTAAATATGAGAATTAGAGTGTTCTGTAACCAGGAAACTGTGGTCTAGCTTGAAGAAAAGCATGAGGCACAAAGGCAATGAGAATGTGTGTGTATAAAAGTTAGCTTTTAAAAAGTACATAAACAGAAAAAAGACAGAAAACACATCCAAAAATGATAATATCTATATTGGGAAAAAAAGCCATTCATGTTTCCACTCACAACCAAAATTTCAGAAAATATTGTGTATTTGTTTATGAACAATAACAGAAGAGGACATTCATATCAGAGGATGGAACAAAGGGAATGGAAGGTGGAGTTCAATCTTCATGCAAATAGCCAGCAGACAAGACATAGTCTAGAAAAGGAATGAGGACAGATATGATAATATGCCCAAATATAACCCAGTGTGTGAAATAGCACAGTTTCCAGGACTGAGAGCATGTGAGGTATAGCCAGAATAGGGTAAAGCTGGTTAGAGAAGACGTCTCTGAAGTTTCATTTTGCATCTAGACTTAAGGAGACTGAGGAAGTAGATTAGTACATCCAGGTTACCCTGGACAGTCCCTTTTCCTTCTCAAAAGAATTCTGGTTTGGACAATATGTTATGTGATCATTGTGATCATTGAAAAGGAAGGGAGGAGGATGTTCTAGGTGGTGATGCTTGCTTTGCTGGCTGTCTCTAGTACGTAAGAGTTGGAGAATTAAGACTGCTGATGCTGAGGTGGGCCCCGCCTGATAGAGATTTGGCCCAGGTGTAGCATAAGAATGTAGCCCTGCTTCCTGATTAGTTGTAGAGTAGACAAGGTGGTTATTCCCAGGCTGCCCCAGCATGTGGGTAAAATTGGGCTCTAAAATGGTGGTAAGAACCTAAAGTTTATAGGAGACATATTTCATTCTGACCCAGGAGCTCTTTTTTCCTTTGCAACCTTCCTCACCTATCCCACAAATCTAGTACATCACCCATTATAATTTCCAATAAGAAATGGGGTGAATAACAGCAAAAAGTAAATAATTTGTCAGCTGAGACTTCCCTTTTTTGCATACCTTGAAGCAGTTCTCCCTGGAGAAGATCTTGACTTTTAATTGAAAATTCCAGTTTGTGGCTGCTACAGAAATTACTTCAAATGGTTGAAGATAACTTTAAGCAGATAGAAGCTTGGCCTGGGTGAGTTGTGTTTACTTCTTCTTGTCTACCCTATGTTCTGTTAGCTCTATTGGCTGGTTTGTTGGGAACCCACCACTACTGAGTGCCAAGTTGACATTCATTAATTCTGTCTGGGAGCCAAGCTTGCAAATCAAATGGGATGGGACTGGAGAAGGCCCCTCCCCTGTGCCCACAGGCAGAAAGGTGTGACCCTGAGTATCTTAATTGCTCATGCAGGGAAACCTGACCTTTTTTTTTCCCCCATTTTAAAAACAATTTATTGAAGTATGTCATCCACACATGAACATACATAAACCATAAGTGTATAGTAAAAGTTGTGAACTTCCAAAACAAGCATACATAACATCATATAGAGCTCTCTTACATCACCCCCCCGCAAATACCTTGCATTGTTGTGAAACATGTATTACAAACTATGGAAGAGCATCATCAAAATATTACTACTAACATATCTTACATTTGGTGTGTTTTTCCCCAACCTGCCCTATTATTTATTTTTTGTTCATAAACCATATAATTTATCTAAAGTGTATAATGAACAGCATTTGTTATAATCATCGAGTTGTGCATTCCTCACTTCAGTCAACATTACAGCATGTTCATTACTCCAAAAAAAAAAAGAAAAACAACAACAAAAAACCACTATCATACCCATATATTAGTACTACTAATTATAAATCCTATGATGTGCTTTCACCATTTTTATTAATTTCCAAACATTTATAAACAACTTTTTACCAATTCTGCATAGATTAAACCGCAACTTTCCATTCTCTAGCCACATTTTCTTCTCTGGTGACATATTTTAGTTATTAACTCCACGAGTTTGCTCATTATATTTAGTTCATAATAGCGAAGTCATACAATATTTCTCCTTTTGTGTCTGGCTTGCTTCACTCAACATAATATCCTCCAGGTTCATCCATGTTGTCAGATGCTTCATGATTTCATTTTTTCTTACAGCTGACTAATATTCCATCATGTGTTTATACCACAGTTTGTTTATCTATTTATCAGTTAATGGATACCTGGGTTGTTTCCATCTTTTGGCAGTTGTGAATAATGCTGCTATGGATACCGGTGTGCAGATGTCTCTTCGTGTCACTGCTCTCAGTTCTTCTGGGTATATACCTAGTACCCATATTGCTGGGTCACGTGGTAGAACTATATCTAACTTCCATAGGAACCACCAAACAGAATTCCACAGAGGCTATACCATTCAACATTTCCACCAGCAGTGAATAAGCATTCCTATCTCTCCATATCCCCTCTAACACTTGTAGTTTTCTGTTTTGTTATTAGTGGCCATTCTAGTAGGTGTGAAATGATATCCATTGTAGCTTTGATTTGCATTTCCCTAATAGCCAGTGATGCTGAACATTTTTTCATGTGTGTGTGTGTTTTTTTTTTTTTTTGGGCCACTGATATTTCTTCTTTAAAAAATATCTATTCAGGGCTTTTGCCCAGTTTTTAATCAGGTCATTTGTCTTCTTATTGTTGAGTTTTAGGATCTCTTTATAAATCATGGTTATTAGACCCTTGTCAGGTATGTGCTTTCCAAATATATTCTCCCATTGAGTAGACTGCCTTTTCACCTTCTTCACAAAGACCTTTGAGGTGCAGAAGATTTAATTTTGAGGAAGTCCCACTTGTTTTTTCTTTTGTTGCTCCTGCTTTGGGTGTAAGGTTTAAGAGACCCCACCTACCACAAGATCTTGTAGATGTTTCTCTCTTTATCTTCTAGGAGTTTTATGGCCCTGGCTTTTATGTTTTTTATCCATTTTGAGTTGATTCTTGTATAGGGAGTGAGATGGGGGTCCTCTTTCATTCTTTTGGTTATGGATATCCAGTTCTCCCAGCACCATTTGTTGAAGGGACTGTTCTGTCCCAGAAAAGTGGACTTAATAGGCTTATCAAAAATCAGTTGACCATAGAGGTGATTAGACAAATTGACCATTAATCAGTTTGTCTATATTTATGCCAATACCATGCTATTTTAACCACTGTAGCTTTATAATACACTTCAACATCAGGAAGCGTGAGTCCTCTATCTCTACTCTTTTTTTTTTTTTTAAGGATGTTTTTTGCTATTCGGGACCCCTTTCCCTTCAAATAAATTTGGTAATTGACATTTCTATGGCTGTAAAGTAGGCTGTTGGAATTTTGATTGGTATTGTATTAAATCTATAAAACAACTTGGGTAGAACTGACATCTTCATGATATTTAGCCTTCCAATGCATGAACACAGAGTGTCCTTCCATTTATTTAGGTCTTCTTTGGTTTCTTTTAGCAGTGTTTTGCAGTTTTCTGAATACAGATCCTTTACATTCCTGGTTAAATCAATTCCTAGATATTTGAGTCTTTTTGTTGCTATTGTAAATGGAGTTTTTTTCTTGATTTCCTCCTCAGCTTGCTCATTACTAGTATATAGAAACACTATTGATTTTTGCATATTAATCTTGTAACTTGCCACTTTGTTGAGCTCATTTATTAGTTCTAATGGCTTTGTTGTAGATATTTTGGGATTTTCTAAATATAGGATCCTGTTAGCTGTGAATAGTGAGAGTTTTACTTCCTCTTTTCCAATCTGGATGCCTTATATATATATTTTTTCTTGCCTAATTGCTCTAGCTAGAACTTCTAGCACAATGTTGAATAACAGCGGTGTCTTTTCTTATAGTGTCTTTATCTGGATTTGGCATTAGGGTGATGTTGACTTCATAAAATGTGTTGGGTATTTTTCCCCCCTCTTCAATTTTTTGGAAGAGTTTGAACAGGATTGGTATTAAGTCTTCTCAAAATATTTGGTAGAATTCAGCTGTGAAGCCATTTCATCCTGGACTTTTCTTTGCTGGGAGATTTTTGATGACTGATTCAATCCCTTTGCTTATGATTGGTTTGTTGAGTTCCTGTATTTCTTGCCACATCAGTGTAGGTTGTTTGTGCATTTCTATGAATTTCTCCATTTCATCTGGGTTGTCTAATTTGTGGCATGCAGTTTCTCATAAAATCCTTTTATGATCCTTTGTATTTCTCTAGAGCCAGTCACAATGTCCCCTCTTTCATTCCTGATTTTATTTATTTGCATCTTCTCTCTTTTTTTCTCTGTTAGTCTTACTAACAAAGACTTTTCTCAAAGAACCAACTTTTGGTTTTGTTGATTTTTCTCTATTGTTTGTTGTTGTTGTTCTCAGTTTCATTTATTTCTGCTCTAATCTTAGTTATTTCTTTCTTTCTGCTTGCTTTGGGATTGGTTTGCTATTCTTTTTTTAGTTACTCCAGGTGTTCAATTAGGTCTTAGATTTTAGCTCTTTTTTCTTTTTCAAAATAAGCATTTAGAGCTATAAATATCCCTCTCGGCACTGCCTTCGCTGTATCTCATAAGTTTTGATAAATTGTGTTCTCATTTTCATTTGTCTTGAGATATCTCTTTCAATTTCTTCTTTGACCCACTGATTGTTTAGGAGTGTGTTGTTTAGCCTCCATATATTTGCAAAATTTCCCCTTTCCCACCTATTATTGATTTACAGCTTCATTCCATTATGATCAGAGAACATGCGTTGTATAATTTCAATCTTCTTAAATTTATTGAGAGCTGTGTTGTGGCCCAACATGTGTTCTATCCTGGAGAAAGATCCATGAGCTTAGGGAGAATGTATAACCTGCTGATTTGCAGTGCAGTGTTCTGTATATGTCTGTGAGGTCCAGCTTGTTTATCATATTGTTCAAGTTCTCTGTTTCCTTGTTGATCTTCTGTCTGGTTATTTTATCTATTGATGTAAGTGGCATGTTGAAATCTCCAACTATTATTATAGAGATGTCTATTTCTCCTTTCATTTTGTCAGAATTTCCCTCATGAAATTGGGTTAGGTACATAGGTATTTATGACTGTTACTCATTCTTGGTGGATTGTCCCTTTTATTAATATATAATGGCCTTCTGTTTCTCTTATCACTTTTTTGCCTTTACAGTCTGTTTTTGCTGACACCAATATATGCATGGAATATCTTTTTCCAGCCATTTACTTTCAGTCTATTTGCATCCTTGGATCTAAGATGAGTCTCCTGCAGACAGTATATGGATAGCTCATGTTTTCTTATCCATTCTATTAGCTTATGTCTTTTGATTGAGGAGTTTAGTCCATTAACATTCAATGTTATTGCTGAATCCTAAAAAATAAAAAAAAATATTACTGTAAAGGCATTACTTACTTCAGTAATTTTATTGTTTGGCTTTCATATGTCATATCTTATTTTTGTCCATCTTTTTTACCTTTTTGGTTATTCTTTCTGATAGTCTTCACGTCTATACTCTGCTCCATGCCTTTCTTTTCTTTTCTGGCAGCAGAACTCCCTTTAGTGTTTCCTGCAGAGCTGGATTCTTGTTTATGAACTCTTGTCTTATCTTGAGCTTTGATTTGTTCCTTTGCCTGAGTCATATCTTCCTTTTTCTTTGTATGGCTTGTAATTTTTTGCTGATGTCTCAGCATATGATTCTTTTATATATATATATATAATATGCTTTTAAATTTTTAAAAAGATACTTAGATTACATAAATGTTACATAAAACTATGGGGGATTCCCATATGCCCTGCTCCCTACCCCTCCCACATTTTCCCACATTAACAACATCCTTCATTAGTGTGGAATATTTGTTACAATTGATGAACACATTTTGGAGCATTGCCACTAAGCATGGATTATAGTTTACATTGCAGTTTACACTCTCTCCTGCACAATTTTGAAAGTTATGACAAGATATATAATGGCCTGTATCTGTCATTGCAGTGTCATTCAGGACAATTCCCAAGTCCCAAAAATGCCCCCATATTACACCTATTTTTCCCTCTCCCTCCGCTCAGAACCTCCAGTGACCACTGCCTCCACATTTATGATAACAGTTCTTCCATTGCTGGAATCACAATAAGTCTATTGTAGAATACCAGTAAGTCTACTCTAGTTGATTGTTCATCCCCCAATCCTGAGGATTCTGGGATGGTGATGCCCAGTCTGCCTCTAATTAAGAGGGGGCTTAGATCCCATGGGGCAGATAGATGGGACTATCTTGCTTGCAGTTACAGACTCTCTCTGTTCTTTGGGATGGTCAGTATTCATCATCATCTTGTTAGCTGTCCTGGGTGAGTCCAATGAATTGGAAAGTAAGTGTTGCAATGCTCTTGAGATTCAGGAGTGTGGAAATCTTTGGAAAGACCAAAGTTTTAAGTCTCTTGGACATATACCTATCAACTCTAGTACTAACTATAGATTCAAATAGAAGAGGCAGAAGAGCCATGTGTAGGGAAACCACATCTGAGTCCAACTTTGTTACACTGGGGAGCATATATTCTAAAGTAGGGCCCACTGGCAGGGTGCCAAGCTCCTGAGCTGTCTGCCCTGTAGGCATCTGATTCTGATGTTGAGTTTATTCTTGACATTCAGTTTCTCTCTCTTGCCTAGAGATTTACTGTTAAGTGGCTGTGTGCTGCCACTGTTCCTTGACACTTGGTTCAAATTGTTCTGGATATTTAGGCTTGCCCCTATTTAACTGCTAAGTCTGGCTAAGGGCCCAGTAATGGGGTACAGGCCACTTTCCAGGGGCCTTGGAGATGGTGGCAATAAAGGTACCGGCTTGCCTATTTTTTTCCCCTTTTCATGCACTTTTCTACTCTGGCCAGCAGATGGTGCTCATTGACAGATCTCTCAGCTCAGACCCCAGGTGCTAGGGGGGAATGCATTCAGTATAACTCCTAGGGTGGGTGGGTAGTGCAGAAGCAGTGTCTTCAGAGCTGGCCAAGCCTCATAAATAAACTTTTTCAGAAGCTCTTCTCCACCCTTGGCCTGCCCCACTCTCCCTCCCTCTGCCTCAGCAGCAACCATCCTGGAGCAGTAGGGAGGGTATTTGAGAAGGAAAAGTATCTTTAGCTCTCAGTGCAAACAAAGTCACCACCCCACTCGGCCTGGAAGTGTGAGACCCCTCCAATGCAGCAGACCATGTTCACTGGCCAAAATCTGAATTTTCTGTAGGCTGTATCCCTCCTGCTCCCCTTTCTTGGGGAAGAGGACCCCCACAACCCCTTAGTCAGCAGCTACTGCCATCCATAGCTGCTGCAGTCCACAGGCTGATGTTTGCTCCATAGGTGGGGGACGGGCACCCTATGCTGCTTTTACAGCTCTACTCACAAGGTTTTTCAGCCTGCTGAGACTCCTTTCCTTTACCTCTCAGTCTTCTAGGTGGTGTCTTGCCTTACCCAGGTGTCCTGAGCCCCAGAGCAGCCCCTCAAACAGTCTCTGCCTGTCCT
>PVKH010030933.1:0-12400 GCA_004027955.1 Chaetophractus vellerosus
CCTAATTATAACCCAGTCATGCCCAGATGAACAGGTCAGTTTACAAGCATGATTCAATATGGATTTTTGGAATTCATAATTACATCAAACTGTAACACCTTGTAATAGAGGAATGTTCTTGTATTTATAATCTTTATGACAATCATCATCCACCACCAAAATCGCTATGTTTATACAGTCCCTATCCTCTAGCTGTCTTTCGTTTGACATTAACCTCCCTAGACTACTCCTTTCAGTCACAATCACATTTATAAATCAGCAGTGTTAGTTATACTCACTATAATGTGCTATCATCAACTCTATCCATTTTTACATATTTACAATCCATCTTATTAAACATTTTACATAGATTCAGCATTAGCTCCCTATTCTCAACACACATTCTATTTCCTAGTAACCTATACTCTATAGTTAAACTCAATGAGTTTATTGTTATTTCATGGTGCTATACTGAAGACCTCTTTAATCCTATAAAAAAATTTTTAGTTTTATTCCTAAATTCAAAAATAAATGAGTCTGAGACCCTTTATCACTCAACATCTTTCTCTGGATTATCTGAGAGGAAAATTGAGGTAGCACCACCATCCAATGTAATGCTGAGCTGAGCTGCAAAGTGAACACCTGGTCTGAAAGCCTGGTCACATATTGAGATAATAGAATTGGGGTCTTATCTGCTTCCATACTTTGGCAAGGGATCCTAGTTGATGATACAGAAGGTGCCTTCCACCATGAAATCTTATCTTTAGAACTTAGCTTCTGTGGGTAGATTCCTGAGATGTAGGCAGTCAGGAAATGTCCATAAATCATCCGCATTAGAGGAAAGAGTGTGATAGAGGGTAGATTTAAATCCATCTTTGTGTTGCATATATTATCCATCTACTTACAATGTATGGTTTTACCAATGATATTATTAATTAAAGTGCATGCCTAGCATGGGTGAGTCACTGGGGATGGAGAATATAATATTTTCAAAATTTTAGTTCTTAGTAATGAAGTAATTTTCACAGGCAATATAAATGGAAGGAAGGAAGCAAGGAAGGAAGGAAGTGAGGGAGGGAGGAATTAAACTAGCAGACAATTAAAGAAATGCAATTTAAATAAAAATGAGATAACATGTTTTATCTTTCAAATTATTGAAGAATTTGTATTGCATACATAATGTCTGAGTTGCATTTTCCTGTGTAAAATACCACTCCAGTTTAGTGGCATAAAGGAATCATCATTTTATTATGCTCATAGATTTTATGGGTCAGGAATTCAGAAATGATACCACAGGGACTACTCATCTCTGTTTCCCAATGTTTGGGTGCTCAGCTGGGAAGACTCATCTACTCACTTGTCTGGTGGTTGATACTCATTGTCTGTTGTCTTCTGGAGCCATGGATTGAGCTGTCAATCAGAATACCTGCATATGGTCTCTCCATGACTGCTTAGCTCCTACACAACATAGTGACTGATTTCCGAAAGCTAGTGTCCCAAGAGAAGCCAGATGGAAATGCTCTCCTTTTATAACCTAGCCTTAGAAATCACTTTGCATCACTTTTGTCTGTCATAATTCCACCTAATATCATGGGGAGGAACACTGAGCTTGCCTTTTCATGGAAAGAGTGTCAAAGTCACATGGTAAGAAGAGCATGTGGGATGGGAGATATTTTTGCAGTCATTTTTGGAAAATACAATCTGCCACTAGCTAATAACCCATTCTGATGAGGATTGAGGAAAATGAGAAGTATAATGTACCATTGACTGTCTGGGCACTTGCTATACAGAAACCTTAAAATGTACATAACCTATGACAAACTACTTTTAGGATTTAAGTACTAAATCCCAGAGAAATAAGCATGGTTCTTTCTATAATCCACAGGTGCCATGGTTTGCCAACCTGTGAGCAGTTTACCCTTTTTTGTTATAACTGAATTGTTGCAGCATTAGTCCTCAGGCTGGAGTCTGATTTTAGGGACTTAAAATGTCCCTGTGTCCACCCAATTATTTCTACAGAGTCCTGAAAGTATTCCCCACAGGTAGCTGCAAGGTCATCGCTGAGCCATAGCCACCTCCAGCTTTCCACCTTGTTCCTGATCTTATACACATTCAGAAAGGCTGACTTTAACACTTGGTGAGGAGGAAGGCAGTGTTCTGGGTAGCTTTAGCTATTTTCATTGTGCTTTTCTGAATGTTATAAATTTTCTGTAGTGAATATGCATTCATTTGCAGTGAAAAAAACTTATTAAAAAGAAATCAGTGGTTCAACTTCTGATGTTAATTTTCTGGGGCAGAAGTTGCTTCAGCCTCCTCCCCTACAAGGTTCTTGTCCAAGGAAGTTTATATGTGTACATAATTATATAAAGTTAATCAATAACTACATAATATAATAAATACTGGACCAACTTCCTAAATGATCCCACATCATCTTCAGAATATATTCAGACAGAAAGAAATTTGAACATGCACGTTTGATTGCATCATCTTCCTGCAGAAAATCCTTCATCACTGTAAAGATACAATGCATGTTTCCTCTTTAGCTTGCACTCTTTGGTAGAATCTGGTCCCTGCTTACCACTTCCTTCCTATCTCCTCCTCCTCCCCCATTGGCACACACAGTGGAATATGCTGCTTGTGGAACTGCTGGTTTCTGGAAATCATCCATGCTTTACATATTCCAGTATTCTTTCAGTCTGTACACATGTTTCATTTGGCCCAGGCTACATTTAAAAATAATTATTCTACTACATTCCTGATCTCTCTAAGCATTGAAGTTTTAACCCCCACTAAAATTGAGATATTTAGCTAACCCTAGATAATATCCATAGTTATTCTCCATTTTCACCTGAAGGTTTTGGCATCGTTCAGATAAAAAAAAAAATTAAAAATCCCACCTTCTCTTGGTTACAAAGGATTTAAAATCACTTCCACAATTCTATGGAATTGTGAGGTTTATAAACTAAGGTCAATGTTTTCTTTATTCAAGCTCTGCATTTCAGTTGAGCACTTATTCCATGCTTTTTTGCATTCCTTGCTAATTGATTCCTGGGTGTTCGTCCTGATCCTTTTTACCAGACTGAAGACTCTGGTAAAGAGACTGGTGAAGAGAGGAGCTGTGTCAGCATACTTATACTTAGGAAAAACATCAATAAACACTGGTTGATGATTTGATAAAATGTGTCATTCCAGGCACAGGGTAAAGATATTCTAGGAGAAGTGGTATCCCGGTCATCTACAAGGCTGCTTTTGGACAATCATCCTGTTCTGCTCAACTCTTTGAGGACTCCTGTAAAGGAGGTGAGAATAAAACAAATTGTCATATGTTGCAATCCAAATCTACTTGCCTGCATTTATTTTCTGCCCAAGAAGCTTCTTAAGATAAAAATAGTACCATAGATTCTCTCTTTCCATGGGGAGAAAACCCAAGCGAAAAGCTCTCAGTAGGTTCCAACTCTACCTCTCTCTGATGTTGCCACAATTTGCATGCCAAAGGGAAGCCTGCAGGCAAAATGGGCCTCTCTGGGGATGGGTGCAGCCCAGAACTGGAGACTGACAGTTCTTGGTCAGGGCATAGAGAAAGACTAGCTCTGCAAGTACCCTTGGCACTGTCATCAGGCTCCTTGGATGAGGCAGGATCCCCAGGGCGGGCCAGGAGTGCAAGGTCGGGGAGGTTGCCTGTTGCAAAGTCAAACAGAAGACAGAGCTAAATTTCTGCTTTAAGAAAATTAACTTGTTAGGGTGATAATAGTCAGAATAATTAAATGCCTCTGCTTTGTGCCTTACTTTCCAAATGACTTGGCATTGTAATTTTAGAATAATTTTCTTCTCTCAGATGAAAATAGGTTTATGAGTTAAGTGACAGTTTTCAAATGGATGCATACCATTTTTATAGACAGCCAGGAACTCTTTGCTGCTACCATTTGTCAAAATTAGAGGTACCTGAACTCATAAGGGAATGAAAATGAATGTTTTCCCTGTAAATCGTCCTCAGTGTAACAATGATCTGTTCCTTTTCACTGGCTTGAATGAACACACTGACCTACATGAACATATTCATTATTGTTGAATGAGTCAAAGACCTTCCAGAATTCAGAACAAACAAATGAAGGAAAATGACAGAACTGTGGCCAGATATTGTAGTCAAAATTGGTAGTGGGTTTTAGGTTTTGTATGATTTCCATGAGCAATACCAAAATTAAATAATAAATCTAACTCATTTCAAACACTAATCTCTTCAGCAGAAATATACATGACTAAATGATGAAACAAAACAGATTAAATTTTCTACTTCTAGAATCAACTGTCAAAACAGACACAGACACCAAATGACTGACATTTAAGCATGCGCACACCCTTTCTCTCTCACATATGCTTACATTCACTGGACAGGCTTTATGCAAAAGTTAAGTGTATTGGATGGCAAGTATGGGTACCAAAAGAAGAAGAAGAAAGTGTTTAGATCAGTTTCTCACCCTGGTACTATTAACAGTTTTGGTCTGGAACATTCTTTACTGTCAGAGTCTGTCCTTTGCGTTGCAGAATGCTTAGCAGAATTCCTACCTCTACCCAATAAATGCCAAAAACACCCCCACCCAGTTGTGACAATGAAAAAGTTCTCCAGGTATTGCCCAATATCTCTTAGGGTCAAAATAACAATTCCCAGTTGGGAACTGCTGGCTTAGATGATAAGGTGTTTTCACTTCTTCACCCACAGAATAATTTTGCTGAGTTTCAAATTAAAGCATGACGCTGTTGGAATGCTGCACGGGACTGATCTCAGCCATCATATTTAAGAGGAACCTTGGGAGATTTTTTTTTAATTTAGAAGCAGGAACAATTTTGCTTTCTTTGAGTAATTTATTTGCTTGTCTCAAATTCCTGTCACACAAGAATTGTGTGACAATTTTTGACTCATTTTTGTATTTTTGACTCATCTTAGCAAGTTTATAAGACTGAAACTCATGCATTTTTATGTAAGCCCCATTCTCATCAGATACCCTTTGTTTTAGTTTGCCAGGCTGCTATGACAAATGTTAAACAATGGGAATTTATTGTCTCAGAATTTCAGAAGTTAGAAGGCTTGCTTTTCCTGTGGTTGACACTTTTATGTTGCTGGCTTGCCACAATCTTTGAGGTTCTTTGACTTGCAACTCTGCTTCCTATCACGTGGTGATGCCCTCTTCTTTCCTGATGTTATGATTAAGTTCATTTATCAACTTGGTTAAGTTATAGTGTACAGTTGTTTGGTCAAGCAGGAGCTGATGTGATTGCTACTGTAAGGGTATTTTGTGAATTTAAATCATTACTCAGTTTATTGCATCTACTATAGATTGCATCTACAACAACAAAGGAAATTGCCTATAGCAATGAGAGAAATCTCATCTAATCACTTGAAGGCCCAAAAGGGAAAACTGATTAGTTCAGCAGTCAGAAAGAATTTCTTTCTCTATTCTAACATGCCAGCCCCTGGTGGGGAATTCATCAAAACCTTCATTGGAATTCTCAACTTGCCATCTGCCCTATGGAAATGGGACTTGCTAGTCCCCACAGTCATGTGAGTTAGGTTGTCTTGAAGCCTTGAGCTCATGTCTTTCTCATAATAATTGCATGTAAGTTCTGTGTCCCTGATGGATATAGATTTTAGTTTGAAGATGCTTCTTGAGAAACAGAATCTTAAGCATGAGATTAATGAGTTGAGTATTGGTTCTAGGGTTTTTGGAATTGATTCTCTAATCAGATTAGATTCAAAGGCACAAATGGCTATATTTCCAGTGATCAAGATGGCATTGCTAGTTCCTGGTGTGAATTGGAAATAGAGATTCACAAGTATCACTATTGAATACTGCTATTCACATTCTTATAAGAGGCAAGGCTGTGGGTGACAGCGTATTTGATATTTTAGGAGAATTTTGTAGCGTTAAAAAGTATAATGAAAGACATAAGCTCAAGGCTTCAAATCCCCAGCTCAAGAATGACATGGAGGACATAAAAATTTCTATGTATGCTCTCTTTTCTTCCAGACCTATAACTAAACTGAAGTCCCAACAGGTCCTTAAAGGTAAGCTACAAAGTGTGACCCATGAAGAAGTGTGCTATATTCCAAAATTACTGCATGTGTTTTTCTAATTTATATAGACAGAATCAGAGGAATATGTGTGGGAATGGGTGTGGGATAATGGTGAAAGAAATATAAAGTTGGATCAGGCTGAATGTATTGATATGGGCTCACTAAGCAGAGATTCTGGATTCAATGTTGTAGCTCGTAGGGTTAGATAGGGCTCTAACAGTTTGTTCAGGTGGTTGGATGACGCATGGACAAGAAGGTGGCCTATATTGCCTGAGGTTGAAATGTCAGAAATTCCTGGGTATAATGTAGATAAGGGGACCCAAGGTTTAGAGAGATTGGAAAATTAGATTGAATTTATCATGTAAGACCTGCTTATCCACCTCAGGAATGTGCAGAAGATACACCTTTCACCAGGAAAGAAAATTTGGAATAAATTTATGAGATCAGCTTCATCATCCTGAAGAGCTCTGTGGTTGTTCTTCTCCGTAGGACAGTTATTACTGTGGTAACTGCTGTCATTGAATTTGGATGCTTAAACAAAATGGGGATGATTGGATCCCAGGTTGGCAGAAGCCAAGTGACAGACTTAATCACCAAAGCAAAGGTGGGCATGGCTGCTATAATGGACATCAGAATCAAAGTGATTAGAATAGTTTGACTCAGAGAGACCTATGGCATTGAATAGCTGAAAAAGGTGTAACTGGAAGTGAAATAGATGAGCAGTCTGCTAAATTCTTACTTGATCTGTATAAGCAGAAGAGCTCTAAGTCAATTGAAATAAAACAGAGAGTTCATGATCCCTCAAACAATTCCCAGACTTGAGACAGATTATATAGACCCAGAACCTCTTAAATGAAAGCAAGGTCAGGTCCTCTTTGGGAAGAACTCTTCTCTACTGCCAAAAACTTATACTGTTAATTGTCCTTCCAGTCAAAACCAAAGGACGCTACATCCTTTTTCACAGGATAACTGTAAATTAGGAAAAGGAAAGGATCAAACATTTAAAGGATTATTAGATGCCAGCTCTGAATGGATATTAATTCCAGGAGACCCAAAACATCATTGTGGTCCACCAGTCAGAGTGGAAGATTTTGGAAGTTAGGAGATAAATGGAGTTTTAGCCCAGGCCTATTTCACAATGAGTTCAGTGGATCTCTGAACCCATTCTGTGGTTATTTACCCAGTTCTAGACTGCATATTTGGAATAGATGTTCTCAATAATTGGCAGAATCCCCACATTATTTCCCTGACTTGTGGAGCGAGGGCTACTATGATAAGAGACTGTGTCTACCTAGCACAATAGGAAATCAAAAGCAATACCTCATTCATGGAAAATATTTCAGATACTAGTGCCACTGTCAAGGACTTTAAGGATGCAGAAGTGGTGATTGCTACCACATCTCCATTCAACCCTTCTATTTGGCTTGTGTATAAAACAGATAGAGGATGACAGTGGATCATCATAAACTTAACCAAGTGGTGACTCCAATTGCAGCTGCTCTTCCAGGTGTGGTATCACTGCTTGAGCAAATCAACACATCCCCTGGTTACTAGTATAAAGCTATTATTGATCTGGAAATGCTTTTTTCCTCAATACCTGCTGATAAGAACCACCAGAAACTATTTGATTTCACTTGGTAAGGCCAGCAATACACCTCCACTGTCCTAACTCAGGGTTATATAAACTCTTCAGCCCTAGTCTGCAGGAAACTTGGTTGCCTTTCCCTTCCACAAGAAATCACACCAATCAATTATGTTGATGATTTTACACTGTTTGGACCTAGTAACCAGAAGTAACAACTACTCTAGTCTTATTGGTAAAGCATTTGCATGCCAGAGGATAGGAGATAAATCCACCAAAAATTCGGGGAACTTTCACCTCAGTGAAATCTGTTTCTTAGTACTACCATGCCCTGTGATTAAATTCAACAAAAAACTTCAACAACCCAATCCAGGTAGGACTACTACTGTCACAAACCTTTCAAGAATGGAGGTTTGGATCACCCTATCATGCAAAGAGACTTGACCAACTGACATGCTTGATGAAGGTAAATGAATATGGAATTGATAATGGAAGTAGGTAGTTATAAATATGAGCTACATCCATTTCACCAGTTGCAGAAAGAAGGACTGTAATGGTTGTGATGGTTCATCCTTGTTTTTTTATGAGAAAGGTTTGTATGTATACATAAAGCAAATATCTTTGTTTTCATCCCTATCTTACCACCTTATCAGACAACATAAGTTGTATTAAATTTATGTCATAGTATTTAAGTTAGGGAATCTCCAGTTTAAGAGTGAATGTTATCCAAGGACTGACATCTTTTTTTTTAGGGAAAGGGTTAGTGCATTTCTAGTTGTACATAGGGCAGTTGAATTATGTTAGGCAAGAATATGACTGTTATTGTGTTTATTTAGACATTAAATTTGGTTTAAGGAGATATGTATGAGTGCCAAATTGAGAAGGGCTGGACTATGATGGTTAAGTTCATGTGCCAACTTGGCTAGATTATGGAGTCCAGTTGTTTGGTCAAGGAAGCACTGGCCTGATTGTTACTGTGAGTATTTTATGGACTTAAATTATTAGTCAGTTGGGTCTATCTATGGATGATGACACCTACAATTAACAAAATAGACTGCTTTAGCAATGAGAGAGGTATCATCCAATCAGTTGAAGGTCTTAAGGGAGAACTGATCATTGCAGCAGTCAGAAAGAAGAATTTCTATCTCTGCTTCAGCCAGTCAGCTTCTCTTGGAGAATTCACTAGTACCTTAATTGAGGTTTCCAACTTGTGGTCTGACCTATATAATTTGGATTTGCCAGTTTTCATTGTCACATGAGCTAATTCCTATAATAAATATCATAATATTTTCATACATATATAGATATATATTCTGTTGGTTCTATTTCCCTGGAAAACCCTAACTAGCACCGCTCCAGTACCAAGCTGTATCAGTCAGGGTTCTCTAGGGAAACTGAAACGACAAGCAAGATCTGTAAATAGTAAGAGATTTTATAAATTTCTCTCATGTGACTGTGGGGATGCACAAGTCCAAATTCTGCAGGCAGGTTGAAAACCAGGGGCTCCAATGAAGGTCATTGATGAGTTCCCAGGAGATGTTGGCTGTCTGAAGTGCAGCTGGAAATTCTTACTGAATGCTGAAATCGCATCCCCTTTTAAGGCATTCAACTGATTGATTGTAGATGTAATGAGCCTATGCAATCAACTCAGTGATGATTAAAGCCCATAAAATGTCCTTGTATTACAATTAGCCCTGTGATTGCTTGACCAAACAACTGAGCACCATTACCTGGCCAGGTTGACACATAAGCCTAACCAGCACAACTGGCTTCTGTGACTTTCCACTTCTCTTTATAAGGCTCCAAGTAATCTATATTCAGACCCACTCTCATTTAGTTAGGACACACTTTAATAGAAAACCAAGTCTTCAAGAAGTCCTAATTACAATGAATGCATACTCACAGGAATGTAGATTACAATTAAAAATATGTTTTTTCCTTGGGACATTTAACTAAATCTCCCAGAAACTGGTTTGTCCCTGTCCCAAAAGGATGGCTTTTGAGAACTTTCATTTGAAAGACTGGTATGTCTGGCTCCTCAATACCTAGAAACTTCAGGGATTTCTGCTTTGCTTCTTATATCTAGATCTATAGCCTTACTCCCTGTAGAGCATCAGAATTTAGCAAATATCATGAAAGAAAGACTTTGGATGAAGTTAAAACCCTTCAAGTGTAGAATTTTTAAATTCTAGTCATGGAAAACCACCAAAGTCCTAGTTTTTCCTCTCCCCCAAAAGTGGTCATTTGCTAGAGTTAAAGCTGTTAGTTATGCCCACCTCAGTAATGCTCCCAGGAGAAAATGACTGGAGACTTTCACTTTAATTCACCACTCTAAGGAGGACTTTCAACACTTCCTTGTTGTTTCCAGAGTGTTCCCCCTTATGAATCCTTGGTCTCCTAAGCACTGTGAGGCTTTAGCTTCTGCTTTTATGACTTAGCTCTTTGGTCACCATCCCTGCTTCAAAATTTGGTGAAAGTCTTAAGGGGGAAGCCAGCCATGTGTGTGAGGTCTGTCAAGTCTCCACTTTTGTCACCTAGCTCAATGTGACTATCAGTAGTACCACTGGTTTTTGTCCCCTAGTAGCAGCCTTAGCCTCTGACCTGAGCCCCAAATCAGACAATATCCAGAGACATCTGCTCTTCAGTTAACTTCTGAAAGGCTCTTCCTTCTCTGGGATTTTTCTCCTTCTAGTTCTCATGGTTTCCACATATAATTCCTTCAATTATAATCTTTGTAATCTATCTAGCTTTTCTAGTGTTTCTCACTGGGAGCATTAGTCTGTTTTGCACTCTCACCATACCTGAGGTGGAAGTCTAGACCAGGATATTTACTTGCAAAGAATGGACTTCTGAGTTAAGCATTGTATGCATATTGGCAACTTAGCAGGGTTGATATTGTGGGTCCCTCTCATTATTAATTCTGACTGAAGTATAAGACTACTACAGAAATGCAATAAAAATCAATAAAATCTGGCACAATGCTTAAAGAGGTGTTGATTAATACCATAATGTAAGAATTTGGAGCCTCTGATAGCAAGTTAATACTGACAGGAGAATAGCACAAATGTGCACTATACCATCATTTGGAGAGGAAGGTTTTTTTTTCTGTTTTGGTTTTTTACAACAGAATATTTAGCTGGCAATGAAATAACACTATGTAAGCCAAACAACTGAAAAAGGAATGAATTGAGAGAGAAAATATTTGGTTAATTCCTTTTTTATCAGTATGTTGGGTATGAGAGATAAATGCTCTGGCTACCCATTGTTCAGGTCCAATTTCCTTTCTGACTGTCCTGGAAACTCTCTGTAAAACATTTACAATTGATGGAAGTTAAGAAAGCAAGCAACTCAGTTTTATGATTTAGAAACAAAAATCTCATACCGTTTGCACAATATTATTCAATGGATTTCCTCTTTACATCTTTAGGTCACATCCTGCATATGATTAACAGCAAGTACTGAAGAGCTGTCATGGTTTTGTAGATTGTTATTTTGTTCAGTCTTTGAGATTATACCTCTCCAACTAACCCTTCTCTCAGATAACATCAGTCTGATAACACAGGGATTTGCAGCTAATCAAGTATAATATATAACCTAAACCAAAATTCAATTTCATACATGAGGCATTCGCTGAAAATCTGGACCAATGAAATATGAAAATATTTGAGGAACTCGAAGGAAAAATCTACTTCCATTTCTTTAATGATTCTTTAAGGATGTGTTGACAAGAAGGCCATTAGTATAGTGTAAAGAACAACGAGTTTGGAGCCAGATGTGGAACACCTGACTTCAGAATTTGTAGCTTTGGACACATCTCATAACCTCTCAAAACCTCAGTTTCTTCAAATGGAAAGTGGAAGTTATGAAATTATGTTGGAAACATTTAAATGAGATAATGTAAACAAAAAATGCTATGCAAATGTTTATGTGGGGTGAAGAATTTGAATATAAATTAAAATTCAAAAATATTAATTTAGACAGTATGACAGCCCCAAAATTAGTAACTTGGTTAAAGACTGTCCTTATCTTACATCAGCAGAAAATCATAAAGATTAAACTAGCTCATTGGTAGGACTGGGCCAGGATATTGTGCTCTTCTGAGGAGCAGGTGGGAAAAGTTCACAATGTAGTTGTTTATGCAGTTTAACTATGAAATGCATGAGAAAAAATACATCCCCAAATAAGGGTTTAAATTTTATTACTGTAAAGAAATTTAATTTCTTAATAGTCTTTTGCAAGAAGATAAACTTGAAAAACAAACCCAAATGTATGATACCTGACCCAGGATGGCTGTATTAGTTTGCCAAAGGGGTACTGATGCAAAGTACCAGAAATTTGTTGGCTTTTATTTGGGGTAAAAGCTCACAGTTACAAAGCTGTAAAGAGTTCAACTCAAGGTTACTTTCTCACCAAAGTCATTTGCCAAGTGTTGAAGCAAGATGGTCACTGATCTCTGCCTGGTCTTTCCTTTCCCTCTGGGTTTCCTGTCCTCTTTCTCTCTCCTGGTTAGGTCTTGTCTGTCAGCATTTCCTGTATCAGTCTTGGCTTTCTTCCCAAGGTCAGCTGTAAGCTACCAGGCAAATGTTCCATTTCTTCCCTAGGGCTGCAGGATCAAAAATGACAAAGTTCTCTCCTCTTCCGTGTGTCCTCTTGAGTGAGTGTTCATTTATATCAGCCCACCAAGGGGGTGGGGACCTATTGATGTGGCCAAATCAGAAGCCCTAAATTGATTTTATCAAGTAAACTTAAATCCTTTGAATTTAATAAAA
>PVKH010030934.1:0-12406 GCA_004027955.1 Chaetophractus vellerosus
TCTTTGTTACATATCGCCCCCCCCCTTTCTGCTTGTTCTTGCTGTGTTCATTTTTGCGTTCTTCTGTGTCTGCTTGTCTCCCCCCTGTTGTGGCGACGCGCTGAGTCAGCTCACCATGCAGGTGGCTTGCCCCGTTCGTGGGCGGCTCTGCTCTGCTCATGGGCGGCTCTGCTCTGTTCACAGGCGACTTGCCCTGCCCGTGGCTGCTATGCCCTGCCCGTGGCGGCTTTGCCCTGCCCGTGGCGGCTTTGCCCTGCCCGTGGTGGCTTTTTGCCCTGCCTACGACGGCTCTGCCCCACCCATGGCGGCTTGCCCTCTCAAGGCTGTCTGCCCGCTTGAAGAGGCCCCCGGGAACCGAACCCAGGGCCTCCCATGTGGTGAACCGGTGCCCCATCTACTGGGCTACAGCCGGCCCCCAATATTTACTTTATTTAAAAATATTGACTTATAAATAAAATTAAGGTCTCACTTTAAAGTGGCTTATATTTTAATTGGGATCCACAAGATGCCTATGAGCCAACAAGGAGAAGAGCCCAAGGGGCTGTGTAAGCAAGTGAGTGAGTGAATATTCCAAACTCTGTGCATGTGACTGTGGGATGATAGTCAGGAAGTGATGTTAAAGGGAAAAAACCCACAAAAACCTATGACCAAATCTCCTCCTCTGGCCTTCTCTTCCATTTCTGTAGGATAATCTGTAAGCGGCTAGCCATGGAGACTTTATATTTGAAAGAGAAGCTCTTGTTCATATCATCCTCCTCGTAAGTGTGGGACTGACTCTCAGAACTTTTCGCTGTGCTTTCTTGGCAGGTTCCGGAGCCTCACCACTGCGTTTTTCAGAGATGCCATGGGCTTCTTATTGATGTTTGACCTCACCAGTCAACAGAGCTTCCTAAATGTCAGAAACTGGATGAGTAAGTGGAATCGAGTAACTTGAATTAGCCACTTGGGGAGCCAACAGCTATAGTTGTGTGTTTGCCTTACAGGGTCCCACAGATTGACTTTGGGAAGCCACAGGGCAGTGTGTCTTGTGTCACCTTCAAAGTGGTAGCTTGTTTGTGGCTTACCCAAGTTGGCTTGGAATTGTGTTCTCCTTTGACACCCTTCTTAGAGGGAAGCATATCTGGCTTCATCCCCACCTTTTTAAGGTCTTTATTACTGTGATTGAAAAACAATGAATTCCACTTGTATAGTAAGTCCTGACGGATTTCTTACAACTGGACGAACTACAACATCTATTATACCTACCTGGGGAGGGCACACAGAAACCAAGCAGTGCTTTCCGAGAGGGAGCACGTGCTCCTGAAATGTGCTCAAGGGCTAAAGGGTTAACTACTCCGGAGCAGACCGCCTACATGAAGATAATGTAAGGTTTGTCAGGCAGCTCACACTGGAGTTTTGCTTGATGGAATCTCATATGGAAAAATCCTCAGCCTGCATGGCAATTTAGAAATAATATGAAGTTATAAAGTTACCTAGTGAATATTTAAAGCAGGACTGACATATCAACACAGCAGAGTATTATTAGATTTTTTTTCCTTTATTTTTTATTAGCAATAAAACTTTTGATCCTATGGGATAGACAGCAGAGGGAGAGAGTAATTGTCCTATAGGGCTGGTGTTACTCTTGTCGTCTCCAGATTTGTTGGGGTTGTCTGTAGCAAGGGTGGTGATTTAAAAATTTGGAATTATATTATTCTGCTGCTCAAAAACGTTCCCATCTTATTTGGAATAAAATCCAGAGTCCTTTCTCCATCTATGAAAACTTATGTGATCAGGCCTGCAGCTTCTTCCCTGATTTCACTCTCCCTCTGCCCAGGTTCCCTGGCCTCCAGCCAGAAATGCTGTCTTGCTGTTTCTCAGACCAAATGCATATTCCTGCCACAGGGCCTTTACATTTCCTATTTCCTCTGCCTTGATTACTCTTTTCCCATTTACATCCAAGTCGAACCTTAGCTCTTCAGAGAGGCCCTCCCTGCACACTCCACCTCCATCTCCATCACTCTGTATCCTCTCGGCACGCATTTCACCTGGGCACCTGCCACCACCTGATATTATATTACACATTTCTGTGTTTGCTTGTATTTGGGCTCTCTCCTCTCTAGAAGGTGAGCACCACGAGGGCACATGCTTTGTCAGTTTTGTTCTAGTGTAATACTCCAGAGCCTGGAAGAGTAGTGCTACCGAGTAGATGCTCAAAAATATGCACATATGCACATATATATATGTAACAACTGCTTTTAATGTGAATTTAGTAACAGACTTTTTACCAATGGGGGAAAATCAACAAATTCCAACTTTCTTAATTGCTTCCCCAAATGAGTATTTATCTTAGGATCTCTTTCCTTTTATTATTCCATTTCCTTTTCCAAATTTTGATGATGATATTAGATTCTGAGGAGATAAGGGACTTACAGTGAATAATTCATTAATCCGTTTTCAAGGCAGATGGGACTCTCTCTTGTTTTTAAAAATCTCCAGAAGGATAGTGTTGCGACGTAAGATAATTAATTGCCATGTCTAATAACACTCTCATTTCTAAGACCCAAATAATCAGCGTTACAAGATAAGCCTTTGTCTTTTTCCTCTGGCTTCTGCCAGTCAGCACATGATGTGCCTTAAGACAAACATTAAAGTAGCCCTGTAATCTCAAAAGCACAGTTTAACAGGTTTCTTTGTTTTGCTTTCTTTCTTTTATTCTTTGTCCTACCAACCTCCCTCCCTCCCTCCCTCCCTCCCTCCCTTTCTTTCTTCTTTCCCTTCTTTATATTCTTTTTTTCCCCTGGGATGATATTACTAGATGAAAGAAGAGAAAAACAAATTACCTATCTTTAAATTTGTTTCTACACAAATTGATGGTAGTTCAAATATGTTCTACTCTTTATAGATGACCACTTTGGACTGTGGGAGAGGGAAATGTAGCAGCCTTCCAAAGGAGACAGCAAATCTGTGGGCTTTAAAATCATGTTGTTTTCTCAACATATATTCAAGGAGCAAATGGTATGACTCTATGTCGGCCACAGAGGACATTTTCTCAGATGTAGAAGAGCCTTGGTGATGGTATTTATACAGGTGTCCATATGGATTATTTCTAACTTTCACAACCTGCAATTTGTGAGGCATCATCTCCATTTTACAGATGAGGAAACTGAGGCTAAGGAAAGTGAAGTAACTTGACTAAGATAACATAAAGCATCAGCAGCCAAGCTGGAGATGAGTAATTACATTAGAAATCTGGAATGTGAGCAGTCATTTGACATCACTTGTTTATAACTAACTTGCTGGTTCCATCTGCTTTCTTTCCAAGGCCAACTGCAAGCGAATGCTTATTGTGAAAATCCAGATATAGTATTAATTGGCAACAAGGCAGACCTACCAGACCAGAGGGAAGTCAATGAGCGGCAAGCCCGGGATCTGGCCGACAAGTATGGGTAAGCTACTTACTGACAGGTCCTCTGACCCTGCTGTTTAAGTGATAGAGACAGGAGATTTGTTGTAGGAGATGTCCTCTTGAGTCAAGAATGGTACATAAATTATAAAGATATTCCAGATGAGAATACGTGATGTTTTTAATGAATGAATAATAATGTCAGCTAACATGTATCAAATACTTCTTATGTGCTAAGAACTCTCCCGAGACTTTTAACCCCCTCAAAACCATATGTGGGATATACTAGAGTCCCTTCTTGCATATGAAGAACTGAGTCACCGAGAGATTAAGTGATTTATGGAAGGTCACGTGGCTAGTATGTAGCAGAGCTTGAATTCAACTGGGCAGTCCGAGATCACAGCTCACGCTCTTAACCACTAGACCTTACTGCCTCTCAATTAATAGATGTAAAACTAAGGCATACTGTCTGACTTGGAAATGATATTGCAAGCCTTATCCTAGCTGAGCATGAATGGCAATATTTGGAATGTATTATTTGGGACATACTTCCACTAAAAAAATCCATTATTTATCTGAAATTCAAATTTAACTTACTGTCCTATATTTTTCTTAACTAGCTCTGGCAGCCCAATGCTTAGCACATGTATATGTGTGTCTGTATTTTAATATAACATTTTGCTATGAAGAACTTTGAAAATATAGAAAAGCATGAAGAATAAATTAACAGAAGGGGTAGCAGTGACCACCATCTGTATTAGAAACAAGAACACCAGGCACAGAAGAAGCCTAGAGAACTTTGACTTAACTGATATTGCCGAGCATAGCTGAGCCAAGTTCATTTCTCTTTCCCAGCTGCCCTGCCCTCAACTTCCCACTCCAAGGCTACTACCACGTTTTCCTTCTTTATCAGATTATTTCCTACTCACAACATATGAAGCATTTATACCATTCAGAAGGCCAAAAGAATTATGCCTAGAGCCCCCCAAACTTGCACTGTCTCTGGCAGAGGGCACAGTGAGATTGTAGGTGCTACTTACTGGTCACAAACAGTTAAGATTGAAAGCCTTAAAAATAACTTGAGGTTTCTCTTCTGAAATTTTTAAAAAAGAATCTTTAGTCAATTAGTCATTTATAAACTGACTTCCAAGGTGTAATATGTCATTTTCTTAAAAATTTAAAGCATTTTCACTGTATCAGCCAATTTTTTAATGGAAAGATTCTCCTTGAGAGCGTTAAAAATCTGTGTTCTTAGAACTTTTAACTGCAAATAAGTGTCGGCTGTATTCACATAAATACCCCATCCCATTCAATGCATGCCTAACTTCTAAAATAGATTTCTATAAAATTGATTGGAAGGGGTGGAGCATTTATTGGTAATATTGGTCTCTTGTTTAGGCATTTTCTCTTCTTAATATTTTGTGAACAGTGATGATACATTAGCTTCGAGTTCCTAAGTAACTTGTCTGAGCTTCCTTGTCCATTAAACTAGTTATACCCATACTAAAGAGCAGCTCACTAATTTTTACTCACTGAAAATAAACAAGGATGCTTTCCAACTTAGCCAGGAAAATCACGATCATTTCACAATCTCTCAGCCAGCCATGTTTTTGCATGTGTGACACATTTGTACAACTTGTTGTATCTTTTATGATGTCAGCTTGTCATCTTTTCTATGCTAGCATCCCGTATTTTGAAACAAGTGCAGCAACTGGACAGAATGTGGAGAAGGCTGTGGAAACCCTTCTGGACTTAATAATGAAACGAATGGAACAATGTGTAGAGAAAACACAAGTCCCCGACGCTGTCAATGGTGGAAACTCGGGAAAGCTTGATGGGGAAAAGCCAGCAGAGAAGAAATGCACTTGCTAGACTTTGTGTATGAACTGACAATCAAGAACCCCACCCAAATAGTACTTCCAAAAACAGTGACAAACCACAAAAATTGTTGTTGAGTAGGCCATGCACACTGGCATGTCTTTCTTTTTCTGCCAGAAAATCTCTTTTAAGGAACCAGAATAGGCAACATATTGAAAAGACTTGCCTAGTTATACCCCAAAGCCCCTTCAAACAAGATCAAATACTTCCTAATATGATCTCAGCATCATGGATGCTCAGTTTGGTTTGCTTATAAAGAGGATAAGTATGTAAGATAGTATACGAGAAGAAATATCAGCAAATTTTAAATCAGAACAAAAATTACCTTGTCATATTGGGAAAATGGGTGGACTACTAAAATGAGAACATAGAAAGATGTTTTGTTTTTTAAGGTTTTACATCTCACGTAGAATCTGATTCATGCTTCTGTTTGCATTGGGGAAATATATTAGCTAAAATCGGATACACAATGAAGATTTTTAGGTAGTTCACTATGAATGACATTACACCCAATAAGCTGTACTTGAAATGAATAAATCACTTATAAGGTTGTGATAGGATGATTGTCAAACTTCTGCTAAAAATATAGGGGATTGTGTGATAGTGCCATTTTTATTTTCTTATAGATAAGAACAGAACTGTGAATGACAAAGTACAAGAGAAATCTCCTGGGGTAGAGAGGGGGAAATAAAAGTATTCAAACAGTATATTTGGACAGCTGAGATTAAATATATGTATGTTACAGGTGTTTGAGAGGAGTTATTTAGCCAAATTTCACTCAAGCCAATTAAAAGTTGACATTAGCTCTTGGGATTAAGGGCATCTCCAGAGGTTTCCATTTCAAACAAAATTTTAGAAGCCAGGTCAGTGTTTAGCATCATATTTCATTTTTCTTAGCAAATGTTCATACATAGTCACAAGGAAAAATTAAAAGATTGCTGTTTATTAAATCTTTTTTCAAAAATGCCATCAAGGAAAACTAGTCTTAAACATTTTTGGTTTAGGTAAAATATGTTTGTGTTCCTTGAAACAAAAAGTGACTATTAATTGTGAGTTTCTTTTCAATTTACAAAAGCATTGGAAATCCTAAATCATATTTCTCCTCTCCAACCTATACCCACCCCCAGTATAAATCAATATCAGAAATGCAGGTGTGTCATTTTGTAGATCAACAACTTCAGAATAATAATGGACCTATTCTATGGTCATTCTAACGTTCATGTCATTAATCACATACATATTGATGATACCTCATGCTGTATTACAATAGATTTAACATTTACTTTTATTTTGCTTATTAAAGGCAAATTACCTATGGCTGAACAATATTTAGAGGTTGAGTGGGCGTGGAACTGGATCTTATCTCACCAGAAATTCGTTAATTGCTTTATTTTTCACATAAAACTGCCCTTCCTTCCCAAAAATGATCACAAAACTATTTCCTGTTAGCCTCTTCTTATTATTCTGTCTAAACTAATATTACATTGTTTTACTTAGTTTCTGATAAAGATAAGCCATGCCTATCAAACTTATTATTATTTAAATATTCCAGACACTTTTTCAATAAGTTATGACTCATTCTCTATAACAAAGGCAAGCTACCTTCAGTTTTCTCTTTTTATTATGAGTGTATGATTTTTCAGCAGGATGGCTCCTCCTCTTATCTAATTTTGCCAATTAAGCATCATTTTTCCACATTCAGTGCTTTTATTTGCAAAGTTACGAAAGCATTGGAAACTAAATCAAAATCCCCCCTTCATTCTCTCTCTACCCACCTCCACCTGGTACTGCATCGATTTTAGAAACAGAGACACATCCAAGGAAATGTCTTTTTATAATGTTCTTACGATGGAATAGACTCAGAAATGAGCTATGAATCACACTACTTTAGAAGCTTTTATGGGGTGGGCCCTTGTGAAATTCTCAGCAGCTCCTCTGCTTTCTGCAGCACCCTGCCAGCCTCTAAGATGGATCACAGTTGGCTGTTACCTCCAATAGTTTTCTTCTATAAGATACTCTTCCTTATCTCTACACCTGTGCCACGAAGATCGAAAACTACTAGATAACATTTAAGATGTTTCTTCTGAATGAAAAGTAAACAGAAGCAATATAACCATTGTGCGGCAAAATTTGGTGAACTTTTGAAGTTATTACACCAATTTTCCCTTCAGATTTCAATTTAAATTGTGATGTCCCTGCATTTCTCTAATGGGAATGAACTGAATCTTAAGCTTTATAAAACCGTGAAGAAGTATTCTATTTTTGATATGTCTTTTTATTTCTGTTCTATTTCCATTTACATGATTGATTGACTTATGCCAAGATTCTGTCATTGTCAGTTATTTAACAAGAGCTTAATGAGGGTCTATTCTAAGATTATGTTATTTGACAGTTATAGAATGAGGCAAAGTATGGTAATGCCCATAATTGTAGACCTATGGCTGTAAAAATAAGAATTATTGGGTAATAATCTAAAGAGGAATGAAATTTAAAACATAAAAGAAATGTATTATTCTACTTGTAAAACCAATACCTGATCTAAAAAATATTTTCTCCATGAACTTTGACATCTGATATTACCATTACTAGAAATTTCTTCTTTCATTATTTCAGAATTAATAGCTGTATATCATTCATTTTGTAATTTCAAATTAATCTGCTTAAATAATTGCAGGCCCTCTTCATCCCATAACAGTATGTATTTTTAGCCAAGATGTGTCCTGATACTAATTATCTCCCAAATGTTTTAGGAAACAATATCATATTTTGGAGAAATTTTAAGTGTACATGAAAATTTCTATAGACATGATACAGAAACCATTTTCATAGTCCTTACACTGATTGATGTTTACATTGCTCTAACACTGTGCCTCAGATACCTCTGTGACCAAATTTGTTTTCAACCACATAGCTCATTTTCTATAATGTTCTATTATATGGAGAGCTCAGAGAGGCACTCACATGGCTAATGATCTTCTGATGTCTTCAGCGAAGAATGCAAAGACTTTATTGGAATTTGGAGATTACAACCACCATTTCCTGGTCTTCTAGCTCGTTTCTCATGGAGTGGGTATTCTTTGAGACTCTTAAGCATAATTAGGTACAGAGTTAGCTTTTAATGTAAAAAGAAAAATCCTCTGGGGAAAAAATAGGCAAGAAAACAGATTTGTCTTCCCCTGAACCTGAAAGCCATGACTTGGCCGAGAAAATGTTAAATGCTAAGATTTGAGCTTGTGGGTCTCTACAGGAGTTATAAAACTCTTTCGATTTGCCACTGTACCAACTTTGCTCTCATTTCCATATTATCAGCTATCACACTGCAAAAAAGTTCAAAACCAGCATTTTCTACTGTAAATACAGAATCTGCTGTTTTTGACTCGAGGGATCAGGGATGCGTCTTTGTTACACTTACAGTATAAGTTACTCTTTGCAAACACGTAGAGGTAGTATGGACAGGGCAAAAGTTTTTAATCATCCCCATTTCCTTTATAAGAAAGAGAAACTTGACCAAAGAGAAGGGCATGCATATGTTAAGAATTAATAACCAAATATTCTTTACTCTAAATTGAGTCCAATGGAAATCAATAAATTTGATGAAGCCTATATATAGTCTCACCAATGGAGGTGGAGTGAGCACAGTAGAGACCAAAATCATGTAATAGATACAGTGTATGATGAGTTATAGAATATATTCTGGACCCATGAGTAGCAACACGCTGTATCCACGGAGCAAGATGGTTCATGGTTCTGTGTCTCTGCTATCTTAAAAAAGGCACATATGCTTTCCTCCTGTGTATCACACTAAAACATTGAAGAAAAATCCTCATCCATAAAGTATTTTAGTGTCACAATCTAAAACCCAAACTATAAAAAAATATTTCAAGTCTCTGGTTTCCTGATATATTTACTCTTCAAAAGGAAGATCTGAGAGCTGGTGTTAGCCCAAGTTATGGAAGAAAGAAATTGTATGTAAACTTCTATTATCAAGCTGTAGAGTATATAGTCTAGTATATTTGATATTTTATGGAAAGATTTATCATTTTCAAAGATGCCAAGATTTATATTTGAAAAGATTGTCTAAATATTCAGCATAAGCTCTATTTTCTTCTTGACCTTTGACCAAGATTGCTTATTTCTGCAGAGCATTCTGAGCTGTCTTAAATATGGAAAGTGGATATAGAATATTATCTGGCATGAATGTTGTCTTGATGCTTTATAAATCCATAAAGCTATTTGTCTCATAAAATGGAGCTGATAAAAACAGTTGTTAGATATGTAGAGAATTTTATAAACTTATTGCCTTAGAATTCTTGCATGGACACCAAATCACAAAGGCATTACTGAGCAAGAACATAAGGAGAGATAAGAAAGAAAAATTGTCTTAATAGTGTTTTCAATATGAAGAATATGGAGAAGGTCATATCTGAAAGACTGATTTTTAGGTAGAGAAAAAATGCTTAGTAACAGAATTTTTAAAACTGATCAGTGGCAAATACTTATCTGTAATTTTTTATTTCCAAATAGATTTATGTCCTTAGGACTAATCTAATAAAAATGTTTAAAGGTAAAATATTTCATTATTGGCATCAAAATTTTAGAAACTCAGAAATATTTTTTTCCTTTATATGAATTTAATTTTCTTCATAAATTACACTTTGATTAATTTTGCAAGGAATAGCATCACATAAATGTTTTACTGAAGAGTTCTTTCTACTAACTCTCTATGGTTGAGATATTTTCTAACTTCATATATGGAGAGAGGATCATTAAAAAAACATTAGTATTCAATGGTGGACTATTTAAAACCATGTCCCCTTTCAGAAAAAATATACAAAGGAGTTATCTTTGGATTAAGTGGTTTAAGTTTGGTTCTCTGTTTCCCTTCCTTTCCAACAGATTGTGGAAGTCATGGCTAATATCCTTCAGCTGACTTAGTCTTTAAGGACCGTTAGAAAATTCCAAAGAAGCCAGCATGCCTGTCCTTAACCTAATAGATTCCTTATTTAACCAGCAGCTGTGGTCCTTTCATCTGTTGGCATGTTCAAACAGCAAAGTAACAATGTATCCTCATCTTTTGCTCTCCTGGTCATTTTTGCAAATCCTCTTTGAGTGGAAGCCTAAAGTTGTAGAAAGGAAAATGGCCAGAAAGTACAATTTGGTGACTGTGGGTATGTCATTAAATACCTCACTGGCTTCTCATGTGAGGCTAAAAAACCCCGTGTGACTGACCAGATTAGTGTCAAGTTCATATGCGAGCATATATAAGAAGGTGATTTGTTATTTATGTTTTATTTCATAAAGAGGCACTATTACCACAAGATAGTCACTGCTAATAAAACCACAGTCATAATTTAAACCACTTGTTATGAAAAGAAGTGTTATTAGCAGGGACAAAACAATGATTTTAGTTGCAGTATTGGAAACTACAAATGGCAACCAACTTGTGCTCATCATAGTTGATTGAAAATGCTTAATATATGTCAAGTTATGGGAAAAATGAGTCCTATTCCATTTTGTATGTCCTCTTGTATTTCTTTCAAGGAGACCAATTATAGTCTGGATAGTATATGACAATTTGGTCAAAATCCTTCTTGTACTATAGGGCTTTTTTGTCCATATCCTTGTAAGAGATACTGATTGTATTTGAAATCATTTAAGAAAAGTAAACTTTCTTTACTTAATGTGTTGAAAGTAGATAATGTTCTGACATAACAATGAAGTCTTTTACTGTGTCCCAACAAGTCACGTTTGAGCAATGTTAGCCTCATTATTAGATAAGCACCTTTGGTTTTTTGTTTGTCCACACAGATCTCTATTTTGTCCAGTGCTATGGATGTAACTTAAAACTTTAAACATGGAGTTGTTTTTCTATATGCCCCTGAATAGAATGTGGTGCCTGACAAACACTGTTAGGTCATTATTTTGTTGTACCAAAGTTCAAGTGGCTTCAGAAATCATAGCATCCAAGATTTCGTGGTGTCTGAGTTTGAATACTATGGTTGAGAACTGTATTCAGTAATTGTTTCTGCACACTTTTCAAATAAAAATGCATTTTTATCAATTATTTTGTGTTCCCAAATAAACCTTATTTCTGTGCGGAAGTTGGCTATGTGGTGTGTGGGCATATCAAGCTGAGATATCAAGTATCCATTCAGAATTATTAAACGAGGAGTCATTTGAACTCAGCCAAGTGATTTTTATCCATTTCCCCAATCTTTCTTATTTTCTACTTCAACATCAGGCATTAAAGAGCAATTTTCTAATACTTTTGAATTATAAATTCATTAAAATTAGCATTAAGCATAAAGTATTTTATGGTACACAAACAACCCACGTATTATAATTCAATTCTCCACCCCTGACAAAAGGTGGTGGTGTCTCCCATCATTGCACACTGGAGCAAGGGCCCGTGTTCAAAGCCAACTCAAGACCTCAAGCGTGTCGCTTCCTTTAAAATGTTCATTTGCAAAGGCTGCCTTTTTCTCAGAGTTTTTCTCTCCCCATATGTTACTTAGATAGGCTTTGCCAAGATAATGATGCATTTTTAATTTAAAGATAAACAACTCTGCCACTGCAAGCAAATAAATCCTTGGCACCATCCTCTCAACTTTACTCCCCAGTAGCAGTGATGCTGTTTCACACAGACAGAATCTTTTGGCCCTGGGTTCCTCTTAAAGAAGTCAAGATAAGTCACTAGGGGATTTGCTTTCTCTAATGCTTTCATATGATTTTTACATAGTCGTAACACGCCCCGCATTGGGGAATAAAGTAGGCATCCTGACATTCACTATCTGCAATGATAGGGTTTCTGTTTTTATTGATGGGTGCAAGGTATGCTGTATCATCCCCAGTTTGAGAATTTCGTTTCCAACATGGATTGCTATTTGTGGAGAAAGACTAGCTGAAACAAATGTGAAAACTGCTCTTCTGTTAGAACTTCAGTTAGGTCACTTGCATTGTGGTTCAGGATGCCAAGACACCAATTACAATTCAACTACAGTAGAAATGCTTGTGATAGTAATCAGAGTTTTGCAATTATTATAGCTTTGGACCATTTTTGTAACTTTCATTACCAAATGGGGTAGAGGGAAGGGAAGGGAAGGGAAGGGGAGGGGAGGGGAGGGAAGGGAAGGGAAGGGAAGG
>PVKH010030935.1:0-12393 GCA_004027955.1 Chaetophractus vellerosus
AAAAAAACTAAAACCAATATTTGAATGACACATTTTTGTAGATAGTGGTTCTTTCTATAGATTTAAACAATTATTCAGTGGATTATCACAATGAAGGCAGAGATCACTCTGACAAAAAAATCCTTCTTTTCCACAGAGCACATTTTTATTCAACATATTCAGAGAGACTTATGGCACTTGATTTTGCCCATGTAGAATTCATGAACTGAAGGATAATAATGTTGTCATCTTATAGGAAACTATTCAGAATTTCAAAGATATGAAAAAAAAATGTTAAAGGTAAAAGTGGCACTATCAATCACATTGGTATTGAGATGAATAATAGTATTCTTTTGATTGAAAATATAAACTGGTAGATTGCATGAGAGTAACCTAATAGAGTAGCAGTAAAGAAGACTTGTGAACAAGACTCTTCAGTTCATGTTCTCTTCTGTTGTCTTTGGTACTAGCTACTAAAAGTCCGACCGTGCTTCTGTGCCTGCCTTGTGCTTTCAGGAGAATCATCTATAGCCGGGCGCTATTTAATGGTCTCTTGCTTTATATTTGGAGGAAGATCCAACCTAAGCAAGAGCACATTCTCTTGTTGAAGGGGCAGCGTCTGGATAATATTTATAATCACCATCAGAGCTTCCCTTGCACTTGAGTGCAGGCAAATACCTTTACATCCAGATCCAGATCATCTGTAGCCGCTTTGCGATCACATGCCTATTAAATTACAGGTTTATTACATAAACTGCAATAACCTTAGGGCTAGAGTGAATTCACTGTGGGGCCTGCCTGAAGGAACTGAGTCATGCGCTATGACTCACACCCTGTGGCCTTCGCTGTGTGACAGACACGGGCTGGCGATTCAGCAAGCTTGCACCCCTGCCCTCCTGGGCACACCCGTCAGCTGCAGCTCTGTGTGCCCTCTTTGCAGTTGGTTGTGGCCATGGACTCAGTTCTCGACAACCGAATGTAGGAGAAAGTGACCAAGGCTACTTCCAGGTTGGGTCCATTAAAACCAAAAGTAAAAGAACCAAAAAAACACCAGTCTTGCTCATAAATCCTGCACTGCCTCTTTTCCAGCTTCCTAATGGATGTCACTTCCCAGGGGATTTAATCTGCCCCACCTTCCAGATGGCAGAACCTCCATCAGCTCAGATCCCTGAATTACTATGTGGACTAGACCCTCCCCACATCCCTGCCAATTTGAGTCTACAGGTGTGAGAAATAAATAGACTGATATGTTAAGTCACTGGGGCTCCAAGAATTATCTGTTGCAGCAATTACCTAACTCCAATAATGTCAAAATTTGTGTGTTCAAGTAACCTGCAGCCTTCTTCAGTGCCACACACACAGCTATGAATACGTACTCGGTGTTAAGCATGTGCTAGAATAAGATATGGAGTGTGCCTTGTGGAGCTCAATACCTATTGCAAAGGCCTCAGACGATGGCATTTGTGTGTGTGTGGCTGATATATCACAAGTCCAGTAATTTTCTTTGGCAATACAAATATTTCCTTTTCATTATCAATATACGTTTTTATTCTTCAGAATACATGTTTCCGGGGAAATTCTCATATTCCTGGATTTGTGCTGGGTTTTCAGGTGACATGGGTAGGTATTCTAGCCATCCAGGTCATACTGCTATCTCTAAATTTATTTCAGGCAGCCCTAATTACAAGTAAGTGTGCTGATGCTTCATTACAACCTCCACAGGATTTCCTGTTCTCGGCTAAACTGCTTACATCTGTTTATGTCTTTGCCACTATAAATCAATCCAAACAAACTCCATTCTGCTAATACTCCCATCTGCCAACTCCCATTCACTGTTTACCAATAGTAAAGACTCCCCATCATTCTAATAATAAGTGAATGGACCATTTTGTTTCTTTTCTCAGGCAGCCGGAAGCCATTCACCATGCCTGCTAAATTCTATTTAGCAAATAAATGCTTGGTAAAGGATTTAGCAGACTGGCAGGACTCTAAATTCTGCCACAGAAAATATTTAATCAGAACTCTTTGTTTTGCACTTTTGTTTCTCTGATATTATGCAAAGTGTTCAATGTAAAAACTGAATTTACTGGCCAGGGACCAAATCGATCAGGTTCTTGTTCTGTTTTGCCTTCTCTAGCAGTGGGATAACTGTGCAAAGAAAGAGAATCAAATTGTGGGTCATATCACACAGAGAGGTGGAAGAAACCATTAGCAAGGAGCAGTGGGAGGGAGTCAATACATTGGAGTGGGATATTGACTTGAGTATATAATCAAGGACAGATCAACTAAGGACACACGGGCTTTGAGGTCATTCCATAAGCAGAAGCTTTCTGCTACCCAGATCAAATCTATCTTCAGTTCCCTGGAAACTGGTCAACGGCACTGGAGTAATGGCCAAGGCCAGGCGATGTCAAAAGGTCAAAGAAGTAGACAGTACTACTTGAATACTGAGGTTGGGGACAAAAATAAGCAGCTTGACCCCATAATCCCAAAGCTGAATTATGAATTAAATTTTGGAAAGTCACACCATTCCTTCTGCTTAATCAAGGAAGACATGCATGTCCTGAGCTGAATTTAGACTATTTTTCAAATTCTACCTTCATTTGCTCTATTTCTTCCAGTGGCTACAGATAAAAGTGAGTCAAAGATCAAAGAAAAGGAACTACAATATCTGTTTGGAGTTTGGGAGGTGCATAGAAACATAGAAGCATTATTTGAAGCTGTGAATATTTACTTGACTATCAAACCTGTAATAACTCTTTTTAATAATTTTCATTTTACAAAGCAACCCCAGCTTATGATTGCTACAAGGGTTTAAAACACTCTGTTATCTACTTGGAATACAGTAGAGGAACTGTCTAAGGTACTAAGATACTAAATTACTAAAAAAGTTGTGATTGATTTTTTCAGCTTAAGGATATAACATCATCAATTCGCAATTAAGTGGCAAAGAATGACTTATTATTATAATGACATTCTGTAATTCTAAGGCTTCAATTTATGTCTGAGTAATAGCTAGTTGGAGATATTAGATTACCAGAGAAACAATAAATTACACATTAAAAATGATGACCCATGTGAAGAATTATGTCCAAATTTGAGTTTAAGAATCCTAAGTATCCTTCAAATGTTTGAGACATTTTAATATGCGCTTACAAGTAATCAGAATGCATTAATTATTAACATGCATGTCCCATATGGTTACATTTAGAAGTTAAATTCTGATCCAGGAATATGGCAAGGTGTCATTGTTTGCTAATATAATTGGCAATAATTATGTGAGCTCTTTAAGCATTGTATTAAGGACAGAAAATAACACATATTAAAATAAGAAAGAAAGAGATATGGAGAAATGGTTTATTCAATATAATCACCCTTATTGGCTCCTTTCCAGTTTGCCTGTCCATCTGGGAATCATGATAGGCTCTATCTGGTGTACTTTTGAATCAACCAGAAGCAAATTTAAATCAGTACTAATTTAGGAAACCACTACTACCATATAGGAAACTTCAACCAGGATAAAATTTTCCTAGGCCTCAAATGATCTCTAAAACTGTTTTTTTCTAATAACTTTATTTCAAATTCAAAAAAATAAAATAACAGAAAATAGCAGCTCAACAAGTTAATGAAGCATTACTACTAAAAAGTTCTGTCCAGGCACTAGTATCTCTAAAACTTTTCATGTAAAATGAAGAGTACATAATCAAAAAATTACTAGACATATGAGGAACCATCACAATATGATTGAAAGAAAAAGAAAATAGAGATGAGACAGAGAGAGAGAGAGAGAGAGAGAGAGAGAGAGAGAGAGAGAGAGAGAGAGAGAGAGAGAGAAATAATGGACTGATGATGGGGGATCCAAATAAAGAAATGATTACATCGTCTTCTTGTGACTATGTTTAATATGTTCAAGGAAATTAAAGACAAGTTTGGTACTTTTAGGAATGAATCTGCTTTAATTTGGGGGGGTATATATTTACTAAAAGTGGCATTGACAGTTCCTATGATAGTTCTATGTTTAAATTTTGAGGAACTGCCAAACTGTTTCCACAGTGGCTTAATCCGTTTTACATTCTCACCAACAATGAATGGAGGTTCCTATACCTATACATACTCTCCAGCAATTATTTTCCTTTTTTTTTTTTTTTAACAGTAGCCATTCCAGTAGGTAGAATCTCATTGTGGCTTAGATTTGCCTTCCCTATTTGCTAATGAGGCTGAGCTTCTTTTCATGTGCTTATTGGCCATTTGTGTATCTTCTCTGGAGAATTGTCTATTAAAGTCCTTTGGCCAATTTTTAATTGAGTTGTTTGTATTTTTGTCATTGAGTAGTAGGATTTCTTTATACACACTGGATATTGGACATTTATCAGATATATGGTTTCCAAATATTTTCTCCCAGGCATTGGTTGTAATTTCACTTTCTTGATAACGTCCTTAGTTATGTTTTAAATTTTGGAGTCCAATTTATCTATTTTTTCTTTATTACTCATGCAACAAAATGGCCTAATACAAAGTCCTACAGATACTTCCCTATGCTTTCTTCTAAGACATTTATGGTTTTAGCTCTTATAATTAAATTGTTGATGTATTTTGAGTTAATTTTTGTATGTGGTGAGAGGTAGGGATCAACTTTCACTCTTTGCATGTAAATACCCAGTTTCCCCAGCACTATTTGGTACAGAGACTATTCTATACTCTTTCAGAGGACTTGATTCCCTCAGAAAAATCAACACATATAAGTTTATTTCTAGCTAAAAATTCTATTACATTGGTCTATTTGTCCTCCTTTGTACCAGTATCATACTGTTTTGATCAGTGTAGCTTTTGCAATAAAATTTGAAATTGAGAAGTGAGTCCCATGACTTTGCCTTTCTTTTTCAAGATGGTTTTGTCTATTCAAAGTCCTTTGTCCTTCTGTATGACTTTGATGATGGCCTTTTCCAGTTCTGGAAGGTTATTGGAGTTTTAATTGGGAATGTGTTAAATCTGAAAATTGCTTTAGGAAGTACTGACATCTTAGGGACCTTAGGTCTTCCAATCCATGAACAAGGACCATCTTTCCATTTATTTTGGTCATACTTAATTTCTTTCAACACTGATTTGTAGTTTTCTGCATACAAGTCTCTTACGTCCTTGGGAAATTTATTCCTAGATATTTTATTCATTTAGATATTATTATAAAGTAAATTGTTTTCTTGATTTCCTTTTCAGAAGGTTCGTTGCTGGTGCACAGAAAGACCATGGATTTTTGTCTATCATTCGTGTACCCTGCAACTTGCTGAATGTGTTTATAATCTCCAGCAGTTTTTTGTAGATTCTTTGGATTTTCTATATGTTTAGGAGCATGTCACTTATGAATAGGAACAGTTTGCAAAAGGAAATTTCTTCCTTTCCAATTTGGATCACTTTTATTTCTTTTTCTTGCCTAATTGCTCTAGCTAACACTTCTGGTACAATGTTGAATTTCTAGGGTTTATAGTGGGCATCTTTGTCTTGTTTCTGATCTTAAAGAGAAAGCTTTCGGTTTTGCACTGTTGAGTAAGATATTAGCTGTGGGTTTTTCATACTTACCCTTGATTATGGTGAAGTTCCCTTCAATTCCCATTTTTCTGACTGTTTTTTTAATCAAGAATGGGTGCTGGATTTTATCAAATACCTTTCTACATCGATTGAGATACTCATGGATTTTGTTCTTCCATTCTGTTAATGTGGTGAGTTACGTTAATTGATTTTATCATGTTGAACTGCCCTTGCATTCCTGGGATAAATCCCACTTGATCATGGTGTATAATCCTTCTGATTTGCTGTTGCTTTGGTTTGCTTGTATTTCATTGAGGATTTTTGCATCTATATTCATACAGGATATTGTTCTGTAAATTTCTTGTCTTGTGATATCTATATCTGGCTTTGGTATTAGGGTGGTGCTGGCTGCATAGAATGAGGTAGGAAGTTTCCCTTTCTCTTAAAATTTTTGGAAGAGTTGAGAAAGAATGGTATTAATTCTTCTTTTCATGTTTGGTAAAATTCAACAGTGAAGTCATCTGGTCTTGGCCTTTCCTTTATTGGGAGATTTTCAATTACTGATTCAATCTCTTGGCTTGTTATCAGTGTGTTGAACTCTTCTGCTGCTAATTGAGTCAGTACAGGTAATAGTTTGTGCATATCTAGGAATTTTTCCATTTCATCTAGGTGGTATAATTTTTTGGTGTACAACTATTCACAATATCCTCTTATAATCCTATTTATTTATGTTAGGTCAATAATAATGTCTCTCCTTTCATTTCACTACGACATATTTCTGTTATTTGTTTGTGGTTACCATGGGGCTTAAATATAATGCCAAAATGCTATAATAATTTCATTTCTTTTGATACCAACTTAACTTCAACAGCACACAAGCTATGGTCCTAAACTTTTCTGTCCCTCCATCTTTATGTAGATCTCTTCACAAATTGCATACGTATAATTATGAGCCTAAAACCGTTTATTTATCATTACTTTTTTAAGCACTTGCAGCTGAGATACTGTTTGAAGTAAAAGGTGGAGTTGCAAACCAAAAGTACAATAGTAAAGGCATTTATATTTACCTGTTTCATTGCTTGTACCAGAGATCTTTATTTCCTCATGTGGCTTAAATCTATTGTCTCATATCCTTTCAACCTGAAGAATTCCTTTTATTATTTCTTGTATAGCTGATCAAGATGTGATTAACTCTCTCAGATTTTTTATATGGGAAAGTCTTAAACTCTCGCACATTTATGAGAGACAGTTTTTCAGATATGAGTTATTGGTTGGAAATTTTTTTCCATTCAGTTCTTTAAATATGTCATCCCACTGCCTTCTTACCTCCATGGTGTCTGATAAGAAATTGACACTTAATCTTATTGAGACTCCTTTGTAGGTGACACATACCTTCTCTATTGCAGCTTTCAGGACTCTCTTTTTATCTATGACATTTGACAGTGATTAGTATGTCTCAGTATATGTCTATTTTGGTTTATTCTGTTTAGAGTTCATTGAGCTTTTTGAATGTGTATATTCCTGTCTTTCATTATATTTGGGAAGCTTTGGGCCATAATTTCTTCAAATATTTTCTCTGTCCCTTTTGCCTTTTCTTCTCCTACTGGGACTTCCACAATGCATATATGGGTATGCTTGATGTTGTCCCGCAGGTATCTCAGACTCTGTTTATTTTCATTCATTCTTTTACTCTTTCTGCTCCTCAGAATTGTCTTATCTTCAGGTTCACTATTTCTTTCTTCGGGCCAGCTCTAACCTGCTTTTGAAACCATCTAGCTATTTGTTTTATTTCCAGTACTGGGGTCTTCAGCTCAGCTTGATTCATTTTCAAGATTTTGAAGTTATTTATTGATATTCTCTTTGTGCTCATCTATAGTTTTCTATGTTTCCTTTAGCTCTTTGTCCATGTGTACCTTTAGCTCTTTGAGCATATTTAGGATGATTTTTAAAAATGATTTTAGTGCTTTATTCTGCTCCTTTGCATTGGTCATTGTTTCCTGTTTTCTTTGTATATTTTTAAACTTTTGTTGTAACTTGTGAGTTTTGATATTTTAATATGTTAACTCTGGAATTTGCACACTGAGGCATTGCTCCTTTACTTTGTATCCAGCTAGTATTATGACAGAAAGTTTGCTTAATACCAGGAGCTTACAAATTAAAAAAGAAATAAACACTTTTCCTAGTCATTGGAGAGTGGTCTGTGTGAGTATTCACTTTTAGAATTTATCCATACAAATAGTTTAGAGAGTAGACCAAAGCAAACTGTAGGTATCCCAGTATTTTCTGAGCATGTGTCCTGGGCACACTCAGGTGGCCCTAGGAATTCCCCTCTTTATACAAATTTGATTTTTCTTTTTAAAAGGAAATTGATCTTCCTCTGGGTCCCGGTAGCCACATTGAATGTTCCTCAGCCAGCAATACTTTCCCTGAGGCAACTGTGATTTGACTCTTCTCTTCCAGCTTTCCGTAGGAGATCTCTGTGAAGTGCTTGTACACACAGGGCAAGTTCTGGCATGGTGAGCCCACAATGAGTTTCCTGGTTCAGTCTCTCCAACTGCCACCAGACAAATTGTCATGGGCATAAACACACCTGGTATGTGCCCGAGGGCTACTCTGCTCCCCCCAGAACTGGGGCCAAGGGCCCTCACTGGAAGCATAAATTGGCAGCTCTGTTCCAAGCCCTTGTGCATATGGGGAGAAACCAGCAAGGACACCATGTGGAGGTTTTCCTGCCATTGTTACACAGTCCTTATATTTATCTGGTGCTTATAATGTGTGGTGGTTTGGAGATGGAGCTGTATGTACCCCAGAAAAACATTTTCTTAAACTTAATCCATTCCTGTGGGTGGGAACCCATTGTAAGCAGGACCTTCTGATGAGGTTACTTCAGCTAAAGTGTGGCCCACTTCAATCCGATAAGTCTTAATCCTACAACTGGAGTCACTTATAAGCAGAATGAAATTCAGACAGAGAGGGAAAGCAAAAAGTTAAAATTCAGTGGAATTCAGTGGAACCCAGAAGAGAATGGAGAGGCCAGGAGAGGTCACCATGTGCATTGCCATGTGACAGAGGAGCCAAGGACCAAGGACTGCCAGCAGCCAGACCCAGCATGCCAGTCTTCAGGAAGACAGCATAGCCTTGATGAGGCCTTGATTTGGACTTTTCTTTTAGCCTCAAAACCAGGAGCTAATAAATTCCTAACATTTAAGTTGAACTACTTCATAGTATTTCCTTGAGCAGCCAAGAAAACTCAAACACTGTGTACTGCAACTCTTTAGCTGATTTCTTGAGCTTTGAAAATGATGATTCTTGCAGTTCTTGATGGCTGTTCAAAGTCTCTATGGGGGGATAGAGCCCTAGAATGTCTCACACTGCCATTTCTTGATTGGGATGAAGTCCCTAGCCTGTGCTAAGCATTTTATAAAACCTATCTTATTCAATCTCTCTCTCTCTTTTTTGGGGGGGTACTGGGGCTGGGGATTGAACTCAGGATCTCATGTGTGGGAAGCTGGCACTCAACCACTGAGCCACACTGGCTCCCCTGAGTTGGTTTTTTTGTTTGTTTTCTTGTTTGCTTTTTTTGTTTTATTTTTTAGGAGGCACTGGGACCCGAACCTGGGAACTCCCATGTGGGAAGTAGGCGCTCAACAGCTTAAGCCACATCTACTCCCCTTATTCAATCTTTACAATAACATTGGAAGCAAGTATTGTCCTCAATTACTCAAGAAGTAATAGACCTAGAAAAATAAATTAACGAATTCACACACGTGCTGAGCAGCATAGCCAGAATTCCAATCCCAAGCTATCTGACACTGGAAAGTTTCTTCTTTTAGTCAGTCCATCACTGCTCTCTAAATATACCAATATTCATGAGTCAGCTAACATTGAGGATCTAATATTTTCTAGGAATATTGCATATACTTTCCCCTTTATTCAAGTCCATGGCTGTGTATAAAAAATGTGTTTTAAAGCCACCAGCCTCAGTTATTGAAATTGCAGTCACAGACCCATATTTCTTAGCTACTTCTACCCTTTTTATAGTAGAAACGCTAATATCCCTGAAGACGATAAAACAAAGCAAAACAAATACAACCACTCCCTCCCAACAGTTCTGAAGCTCCTAATAACAGATATTGAATATACTTGGAACTATCTGCTTGGCTACTCTTGCTTTTGCAGCTTTCCTTTCCTCTGGCTCAGCTCACTGCAGTGATAGTTCCTGTTGTGACAGCTATGATCTCTAATTCTCCTGTAAGGTGGAGAAACCACTGCTTGTTGTCTCTGATGTTTGGACAATGGGTATCAATGCCTGATGTGGCACAGAGACACTCCAGTCTTTTGGTAGCAACTTCAATTACTTCAAGTTGAAAAGAACAACATATGCATGTTTTGCACTGTGATTAATTAAATTCACTATATATGAAAAACTGTTTATCTTACAAAAATAAAATTACTTATTGTAGAAAAATTTACCAAACTTATATAAGCAACTGCATTCCTTCCATAAAACCATAAAATGTACACAAACACATGAAGAAAACCTAACAAATGAAAAACACCCATAAACTAATTACCTAGGGAGATAACCATAGTAATTAATTTAATACAATATAAAATTTACAGTTTCTATATTTTCTGTGAATGTGTGTCTATTTATAAAAAATGTATACATATTATAGTATGATGTATATTGTACATGGTAATAATAACCCCACTTAGAATATAATTTTACACTTCCCAATGAATATATACAAAACTTAACAGATAACTTAAATATATGAACATTTAAGAATATAGCAGCAATAGTCCACTGTCTACTTATAATATTTTCTATTTAATTGAGTTTTCACATATAATTTGTCATGTTATATAAAATGAAATTCATTTATAAATATTAGATTTTTCTGCTCTTAGGTTTCATGAAAAAATTATTTCAAAATTTCAACATGTGTTTTTGACATTTGTGCATTCATCATCTTGACAGCTAGTTTTTGAGTCACCTAACAAAGTCTTCAAGATTACATTATCTTCACATATGTCTAAATTGTTTGAAATATAACACCTTTTGAATGTGTACGACGATGCTGTCACTGGATATTTATCCCCAGTCAAAAGAAGTGATTTATATAACATTTGTATCTTTTTTCCTCCATTTCCCCGTAGATATATACTCATAATTCCCTGATCTCTACAATGAATCCAGTTACTGATGGTATCATTCAAGGAGCTCTTTAAAAGCCTTTTTAAAAATGCTTTCCATTGTGAAGTCATACAAGGAATACTTACGAAGTCTGTGTTACTTTTTTTTTTGCCTTTTTGCATGTGTATTTCTGCCTTCTAATACAGAAGCATCTAAAATTGCATGTTCCTATTCATGCGTTTTCCCCAACTGTACTTAATCATTCAAAATAATTATACAATAGGCAGATCAGCATGCATAGAAGTTTTTAAATAAAATCCAAAGACAGCTATCTGAAGGATAATTATGGGGCATAATATACACCCAATATTTGGGTGTTTTAACCTATTTTTTACTAATTATATTTCAAGATTCTTTAAATTTTATTAAATACTTTCTACAACCTAAAATTTAATGGCTGAATAGTATTCTTTTGTGTAGATTTGGAACATTTTATTCAACCCCCCCCATTGTTTAGCCTTTGTTTTATTTCTGATACTTACAGGTAATACAACAATTCTTACACATTCCATTGTTTATTTCATTAACATAAGTTCTTAGAGATGCAAATGCTTTTACTTCTTAAAGCCTTTTCATATGTATTTCCAAATTAGACACCAAGTTTTATGAATATATATTTCTTTCAGCCTCTTGCAACACGGGCATAACCCTTTTTAGCCATATCTGTATTTATAGGATATAAAAAATATCTCATACTTTTAAACTACAACTAATTATTACATAGTGATGTTGACTTTTCACCACAAATTTATTGGTCATTTAATTGTCATTCATTCGTTTCATCCCCAGTGCCATGCGTTAATCTCGGTAAATCTAATAGTACTTTGTTCCAAAATCCAACCCTCATCTCCCCAACCTTGACTCGGGACCATTGTCTTGAGTAGAGGTAGTACGTTGGCTATCATTGTTCTCTGTGGGCTAACCAGGTCGTTTTCTGATCTGGAAAGGACTAGCCCATCGCTTCTGGGTGTGCTTGTGAGCTTGTGGCTAGCTGATAAGTTGTGGTGGCCTCAGTCGCGTGTCTGGTGGTTGGTAGGATGCTGGCAGGCGGAGGGGGGCGGCGCCACTCAGCTTTCATAATGCAGCAGCCTGCCCGGTTCTTTCAGACGGAGGTGAAGGCAAGAAGGCAGGCCCCATGGTGAAGCCCTGCTCAAGGCCACTTTGCCACATTTGCTACTGTCCCATGGCTAAAATAAGTCACAGAGTCAGCGTGAGTGTGGTTGCAAGGAGGTGGAAACAGACTTTGCAATAATCTGCTGTTTTAGTTTCCCAGCTGCCAAAACAAATGCCCTACTATGGGTTACGTTAAACATGAAACTCCCAGGCTAGAAGGATTGCTTTGTCCCGGGACTGGTGTCTCATCGCTGGCTGACAGTCTTTGGTATTTCTCTGCTTTTCCATCACTTGTGGAAATCTGCTGCCCGGCATTTTCTCCTTTCTCTTCTGGGTTCCATTGACTTCCAGCTTCTGGCTCCTTCCCTTGGCGTCTCTTTCTGTGCAATTTCCTTTATAAGGATTTAGTCATATTGAATTAAGGCCTACACTCATTCAATTTTGGCACACCTTAATGAATAACATCTTCAAAAATCCTGTTTACAAATGGGTTCACATCCATAGGACCAGGGGTTGGAACCTGAGCAGGCCTCTGGTGGGGGTCATGATTTAGTCCCCAACAACCCACCCTCCGGACC
>PVKH010030936.1:0-12404 GCA_004027955.1 Chaetophractus vellerosus
TATATATATATATATATATATATATAAAATAAAAAAAAGAAAAGAAAACAGAACTACAAGTGTTGGAGAGGATGTGGAGAAATAGGAACACTCATCCACCGCTGGTGGAAATGTAGAATGGTACAGCTATTGTGGAAGACAGTTTCGAGGTTCCTCAGGAAATTAACTATAGAATTATGCCTTATGATCCAGCAATCCTATTACTAGGTATATATCCAGAAGAATTGAGAGCAGGCACATGAACAGGTACATGCAACACCAATGTTCATAGTGGCATTATTCAGTATTGCCAAAAGTTGGAAGCAATCTAAGTGACCATCAACAGGTGGATGGATAAGCAAAATGTGTTATATACATACAGTGGAATATACTCAGCTGTAAGAAGGAATGAAGTTTTGACATATGTGACAATATGAATGAATCTTGATGATCTTATGTTGAGTGAGGTAAGCCAGACACTAAAGGACAAATATTGTATGACCTCACTGATATGACCTAAGCATATTGAGCAGTCTCACAGAGATAGAGTCTGGAAGATAGGTTACCAAGAGACAGAAAGGGAGTAGAGAGAGGTGAGCTGATGTTCAGTCTGGACAGAAGCTATGATAAGGGGGAACAGGGTGGTTTGGAAGTGGATGGGTGTGATGGTAGTGCAGGGAGGTGAGTGGAGTTAATTGTGCTGGAGTGGGAGGGTCGGCAGGGTTGGGAGTGAGTGGGTTAGACAATCCATGGAACTGGAGGAAGGGCTGGAGGAAGGAACAGATGAACTCTGGGGAGGTGGAGGTCTGCAGTTGAAAATACAATTGTGGGAATGTTCTCTTGGCAAATATGGCAGGAAAGGATCACTGGCACAGGGTGTCAGTGGTGGGGGGATGTGTGGGAAAGGGTGCACTTGGGGCACGATCTATGGAATATGAATGTGTTCATCTTGTCATAGTGTGTTATCTCAGTGGGAGGAGACCCACACAATAAACAACAAAGTATTAAACTCCAATCTTGAGGAGTCTTGGTATGTTCTCAAATAGAGGGGCAAGAGTCTCTCGAGTATATTGTCAGTGCTGAATAAAAGAAAACAGACCAATATGTCAAACCCTTAATATTAATGCATGAAACAATGAATCTTATTCATATAAAATTGAAACTTAGCCTAATAATAACTACTGCCTAATAAGACTTACCTCCTGAAAACCTCCTTGTTACTCAAATATGGCCTCTCTTTAAGCCAAATTCAACAAATAAATGCACTACCTTCCCCTGGTGTGGGACATGACCCTCAGGGATGAGCCTCCCTGGCACAGAGGGATTAATACCAAACACCAATGAGCAATGCATTTGGAAAAAGAACTTGACCCACAGGGAGAAACATCTAATACAATAGAATTTTTATGGCCGGGAGGTTTCAAAATGAGTTGGGAGGTAATTCTAGAGGTTACACTTATGCATGTTTCAGCAGATCTCACTAATGGCCACTGTGAACAAAGCCTCAAACAAGAGTGTTCCTGAGGGTTCTAGAGCCATCTGGAACTATGGGCAAGACACACAATCCCTTGAAATCAGCACCCCATCGGTGGGCCTTACCTTGAAATATTTGACAGCCTGTTTCCCCAAGGTAACAGAGTTAGACACATTTATAATGTCCCTACATATAACTCTTCTACCTCTTTTATTTGAACCTATAATTAGCACTATATTTGTTAAATATATGTCCCAGAGACTTAAATCTTTGGTCTGTTCACATGTTGGGTAAGCCCTGAGTCTCAGAGGAGTTATGGCCAACACCTACTCTCCAGATTTTCAGATTTGCCCGGGACAGCTAACAAAGTGACGATGATAGACAACCCCCATTCCAAAAAACAGAGAGTATCTACAACTGCAACAAAACAGTTCCTTCCATCTGCCCCATAAGATCTAAGCCCCTTCTCAATCTGAGACAGAGTGGGCATCACCATTCCAGAATCCTCAAGGTTGAGGAATGAACAAACATAAGGGGGGAATACAACCCTGGGCAAAGTAAACTTATTAATACTGTAGTAATGGAAGAACATGTAACATTGATATAAAGACAGTGGTTGCCAGAGGTTCTGAGGGAATGGGGACGGAATATGAAGTGGAACACAGGGCATTTTTAGGGCATTGGAATTAAGTGTGAACCACAATGTAAACTATAGACCGTGGTTACTAGCAATTCTTCAATATTTACTCATCAATTGTAACGTATGTATCACACTGTTGTAAGATGTTATTAATAGGGGAAGATGTAGGAGGGGGAAGAGGGGAAAACCTCTTTAAAAATAAAGTTTATTATATTAAGAAGAGAGATATGCTTAGCAGTACTCTGTCTTTAATAAATCTTATCTCTATGGCTGCCTTTGCCATATTGCACAGCATTTTCACCCCCACTTCACCCTCACAATGCTCGCCCTTTTCTGTAAGGACGGAATTTTCCAATTCTGGGTCTCATCTGGCAAAAGAAAGGGCACATTAAAAATTGTCCTTTGAATATGCTATTTGAGCTGGAGCTAAGTTTGAGTAAAAACTTTGTCTGTGAGTTTACAAAAATACAATTAAGGCTCCTACAGTTATCTGAATCCACTTTCTTGCCTTATAATTTTATGGGCAGAAGCATTACAGTTGTTTTTAGATTTTCATTATAACTGCAGTAGCCACAGACGGCACCAAATAGTGCCTGTTTATTTGTGTAACAAATTATGCCCCTCAGCTAACTTCACTGTGTAATTTGCATTGGGTGTGCATTTCACCAAAAAAGTATACATTGGGCTGAGGGGCTTCTCCTCCTTTTCTTCTCTTCCATCTTCTTCCCAAAGCGGCATTAAAATGTACATAATGAGTCCAATTTATGTGTGTATCATGCACATGCCGACGGGTAGACAGACTAGCAGAAGGAGAACTGTGTGGAGAATTAGGAGACCCAAATCCGTACTCCACTCTCTAACATGCCAGCTGGGTGAACTTGAGGCCGTCATCTTACTTCATTGAACCTTTAGCTCTGGCTCAATAGAATATCCAAAGCACACTTTTTTATCAATTATGGATATTGTGTGTAAAACTCAAATATAGTTTTCTGAGTTGCTGAGTTTGAACAAGATAATGTCTAAAATCCCATTGGAAATTGTGAAATGCTTTCTAAATACATAATAGAGGTAAATAGAATTCTAGGAAATGAGCGCTATCCTTTATGTCAGGTTAGCATTTGTTCTCTATTACCTTTTTTTATTATCTGCACCAATAGAACTTGGATCTCAGAATGTCAGAATGAAAAGGGATAAAATTTCTTTCCATTTGTCTATTTGAGGTACTCTGTGTGAACAAACAGCAGGGTCCCTGTCACAAACCTATGAAGACTCACGATGAGCGTGTCTTCTTTTCTGTATTTTCTCCCAGATCCCTTTCAACAATCAACAATTTCTGTTCAGAATTTGTTGCTTGTGGGCATCTGGTGACTTTGTCCATAAATGATTTTATCCATAGATGTTACTTTTTCTCTGGTTTCACAAAGCTACCTTGTGACGAATTGTGGACCTGTCTTAGGCAGTGGTAAAGTTGAGTTTCTTAAAATGAAATTGAAGGTAGGTCACATATTTAAGCACTTTGAATAGATTAGGAACTTGGGCAGGGATAATTATTTCAAAACAATAGGAGTTCTAGATAAATGACCAGTTCCTTACATTAATCCTAGTCTATTCTGGATTCCTGCTGAGATAAAAATATTGTAAACTTAAAACTAAAGAATAATGTAGGGGCTGGCTGTAGCCCAGTTGGTAGGGCACCGGTTTACCACATGGGAGGCCCCGGGTTCGGTTCCCGGGGCCTCCTCGAGTGGGTAGACCACCTTGAGAAGGCAAAGCCGCCACGGGCAGGGCAAGCCGCTGTGGGCAGGGCAAGCCCCCGCAAGCAGGGCAAGCCCCCATGAGTAGGCAGGCCGCCGCACGGTGAGCTGACTTGGTGGGGTAGGGACAAGCAGACATGAAAGAACGCAAGAATGAACACAGCAAGAACAAGCAGAAAGGGGGGGGGGAGGATATGTAATAATAATAATAAAAAAAGAATAATGTAAATATCTTACATCAAAGTATTGCTTTATAGTTAATATGGCATTTTCAAATAAATCATACCCTGAAAGAACCTGTCTCTCTTACAGACAAGCTGATGAACTTGGTGATGGCCTTACTTTCCCCACCTCTGAGGATGAGAGGATTGTTTTGGGGTGATCCTTCCAGCAAGGCTCCCCCTAGCTTAAAAAAAGCTATGATTATCCTAAACTCTACTTTTATTCCCTCAGACTGGGAGATTAGAAATGAGAGGAATCTCAAGTCTATTGTGATTGGATACACTGACTTATTTACCATTTTTTCCTTATTTTTATTTTCTTTTATTTTTAAAAGATACTTAGATTACATAAATGTTACATAAAAAGTATAAGGGATTCCCATATGACCCACTTCCTACCCCTCCCACATTTTCCCATATTAACAACGTCCTTCATTAGTGTGGTACATTTGTTACAATTGATGAACATATATTGGAGCATTGCCACTAAGCGTGGATTATAGTTTAAACTCTTTTTCACACATTTTTGTAAGTTATGACAAGATATATAATGGCCTGTATCCATCACTGCAACATCATTCAGGACAATTCCAATGTCCTGAAAATGCCACCATATTACACCTATTTTTTTTTAAAGATATGTAGATTACATAAATGTTACATAAATTATTCACCATTTTTAAGAAGAAAATATTAATTACTTCAGCCATCTACAAGCCCATGTTTATTAAGCTCCCCAGTTGTCAGGCACACTTTTTAAGCACACCACAACACACACACTCACACAAGAACGTCACTAGCCAGGGTATACACGGTAAAGCATGCTTAGAAAAATAGGGCTGAGAGATAGACAAAATTCTCTTTTGCTTGCTTATGATCTCTTTCCACTCGTTGTGGCGTAAGGGAAGCGCGCACTCCACTGGGAGCAGGCGCAAAGAATAGGGTGAGTCTCCTCTCCTTTTGGCCCTGCTGCTCCGGGCTTGCATCCAGCTGCGGGGTCGTCCTTTGTGGTCTGGATTTACCTGATTGCCTCACCAGATGTGCGAGGCAGCTCCGGGAGTTCGGGTTTCACAACTTCGTTCAAGACTGTTTAAGAACCAGACGGATCCTTTCCGATAGGGGGAAAAACAATGCCTTCTAATTAATCTGAGCCGGAGATGGAAAATAAGAGTTACTTGGAAAATTCAAAAGATAGGTGTTTTGATTTTGAATGTTTTAATTAATGTGTAGGAGAGTCACTGCATTGTGGAGGCTATAAAGTTAATGAATGCTCAAAGATATTATGAATCATCTTTTTCCTTCTTCTAATATATATAATGGTGGTTTAAAATCCAGGGAATCAGGAAAAAAATGCAGAAAGCATATGTTGTGTTTTAAAACCTTCTCTCTCTACAATTGTTTGGCTTTGATGTTCAAATCTCTCTTCTTTGGTAAAGTCCTAGCTCCACACTGGCCCAACCTTATTTCTTTGACTTTTACAAGTCTATGGAATATAAACTCTGCTTAATTATAGCATGGCTCACGTGGACTGAAATGTTACATTAATAATTAAAATGACGTTGATTAGTAATCAAAGGCAGATTTTATTGAAGAAAGAAAGGAGAGCAGAGGAAAGTTTTTAGGTTTAGCCAGCTCCACAGTCATAGGTGGCCTGCAGTGCAGTCTCTGTCAAGGCAGGGGATGGCAGAGGACGTGGTTCCCCCTTTCTCCTTTTTCTGGTATCATCTTTCCTTTCCTCAGATCCCTTCTGGACACTCATACAGCTGTCTGTTAGCTCTGGGATGGCGGAGTTAAAAGCTCTGACATGGAGTTGGTCTGCATTCTTGTTCCATTTTTTTATTGGCTGTGTGGCCTTAGGCAAGTTACTTAACCTCTCTGATCTTTATAAAAAGAGGATGTAAGAATGACTACATAGAGTTGTTAGGGTTTTTATAAAGACATCAGTCATTGGATTTAGGGCCCACCCTAATCAAGTATAACCTCATCTTAACCTAACTAATTACATCTGCAAAGATCCTATTTCCAAAAAAGTCACATTCTGGGGTTCTGTGTGGACATGAATTTTGGGAGACAATATTCAGTCCAGTTAGGCACTATTAGGCATTTTTTCCACCTCTATATCATAGAGCATATCCATTTTTGGTGTATGTTTAACCCCAGGCATATCTTGGAATCTTGGAGGAAGACCTAAATGTCCCTGATAAAAAAGCACTGGATTTAGAAGAGGAATTGGGTTCTAATCCCATTTTCTGGGACATCTTGAGCGAGCCATTTCAGAGCTTGGGTCCTTTTGATATAAAGTTTATTTTATCCGCATAACCTCACACGGTTTCAGAGAGAAAATTAAATACGTTAATGTGAGGGTGAAAACACGTTGCCTACTCTACTAATAATATTTGCAATAATAATGAGAAATAGTTTCTTTTTGTCCCCTGGGCTCAATGTTCTCCTGCTGTTCACTAGCTGCCTTCCCAGAGCCCTTACTAAAATGCTTTGCCTAAGCATGTTAAATCTTCAAGATTCTGTCCAGCTTTCTCTTCCCCACACATATATACTCATATATGTGTGCCACACACACACACACACACACACTCACACTCAACTGACTTGTCCCTTAAACTTTAGGGGCTTTGTCCCTCTTAATTGTCCTAAAGAATAGCCTGATAATATTCTCAGAGCTATTGATGGGTTAATATGATGTAAAACTCTTTGATAGAGAACACCATAGACCAGGTGTCATGGTTAGGCTAATGTGACAACTCAGCCAGGTAATTGAGATCAAGAATGGATGACGCTTTTATCCAATCAGTTGACTGCCATAAAATGGAACTGATTTCAGCATTCAGAGAGAATTTCCCAGCTCGTCTTTGGACAGCCAACTTCTCCCAGAAACTCATCAAGGACCTTTCATTGGTCTTTCATCGGAGCCCCTGGCTTGCAGCCTGCCTGCGGAACCTGGACTTGTGCATCCCCACGGTTGCGTGAGAGACTCTTATAAAACGTTATACTATTTACAGATATCTCCTGTTGATTCTGTTTCCTTAGGGAACCCTGACCAATATATCAGGGGTCAGCAAACTTTTCCTATAAAGGGTCAGTGAGTTAAATATTTTGAACTTTGCGGGTCATACAGTGTCTGTTGCAGCCCTCACCTCTGCTGTTGGAGCGTGAAAGCAACCATAGACAATAAGTAAACTAACGGATGTTGTTATGTGCCAATAAAACTTTATTTACAGAAACGGAACACAGGGGGCTGGATGTGGCTCGAACGGCTGAGCTCCTGCTTCCCACATGGGAGGTCCCAGTTCAGTTTCCTGTGCCTCCTAAAAAAATAAAAAACAAACAACAAGCAAAACAAATGAATAAAACCAACTAAGGGAAGCCAATATGGCTTAATGGTTGAGTGCCAGCTTCTTCCATTCAAGGTCTCAGGTTCAATCTCTGGCCCCTGGTACCTCGAAAAATAAAAATAAAAGCAACAACAAAAAACAAAACAAAAACAAAAACAAAAAAACCAAAAACACAAAAAAAAACAAAAAAACCAAAAACACAAAAAAAAACAAAAAAAACAAAACCAAAACCAAAAACCAAAACCAAAAAAAAACAATGGAAGATAGGCTTGATTTGACTCATGGGCCTGTGGCTTGCTGACCTTTGCTATAGATAAAAGAATGACACTGTGGCAGGTTACTAAGCACAAAATTTAGAACAGATGAATATTAGTCGTAGCATCTAACACCTATGGCCTAGACCACGTACAAAACCTAAATCTACTACAATGCTAAAACTAATTATCCCCACCCTTATGCTTATCCACCCCAGTCCTATGAAGCCTGAAAGTTCCAACCTCAAGTCAGAGGCAGTTGAGAGGCTCTCCCTGAGGCAGCTTGAGGCTGTGGAGCAGTTGCCTGGCCTGAGATGGTTTGGAGGGTGGAAATTTACAAGTCGGCCAAGCACAGTTTCTCTGCCAAGGACTGACTCAGGGTTCAGGGATTAAGCCTATGGCATGGGGATTAAACTGGTATTTTACCTTCACAGATCCCGCCAGTCCCAATTTTCTGCTTTCAGCCTCAATTTGGTATATTTCTACTGAATCTGAGATGAGAACATAGTTTGGAAGCAACCAAGGAGCATAAAGGAATTTATTCCTGAGGCCAAGAGTCACTAAGCGGTTGAGTGTTGAGTTCTCAGTGGGGATGCAGACAGACATGGGTACAAAACTCACATTTCATCCCGGCTGCTTTGTTCTGCTGGCTCCATCAGGCCGCTTCCTGTGGGCCTGGAAAATGACCCCACTTTCCCGAGAGCCAGTTGCTTGCTCAGCGTGTTGGTGCCAGCTCGCAGGCTCTATTTCAAAAGGGAGCTTCTGTTACCCATGGTCATTTCTGAACCTCCTGTTGTTGTCAGTCATCCGGAAGCAGGGTTCTCGAAGAGCCCTTGGATTTTCGAGCTCTGAGAAGATGTGTCGGGACCTGCCTGCCCTCTTTCTGTTTTTCAGTTGGGGACCTTGAGACCCCAAGGGTGAGATGAGTTGTTCAGGGTGAAACAACGAATTTGAAGCAAATAGAGGGCTGGAATCTAGTTCTTTGGGCTCCTAGCCCAGTGGTCTGTTCATAAAGCAGAGCTACGCTGCTGCCCTGGAGCTTCAGGGTTAGAGAATTCTCGGCACCAGTAGTTGACTTGAAACTGTGCAGCAGAAGTAAAGGAGATGTGTTTTTGCTCTTTGACCTTGAGATATAAAGATGTCTTTGCCTCATACTGTATCTATAACCTGCTCAAATCATATAAAATGCACTTTTATTTGCTTGCCCAGGGATAATCTTTTTTTATCCTAGTGTATCAGTCAGACTAGGCTGAGTTACATTGTAGTAACAAATGACTCCAAAACCTTAGTGGCTTACAAAAACAAAGTTGTATTTCTGATGTGTGCTACATGCTCATTATAAGGTGACTGTGTTTCTTCTTCTTATCTCTTCGCTCTAGAACCACAGCCAACATAGCAGCCTACATTTCAGGGGTTGGTAAATTGTGGCCAAATCCAGCTTCCCCCCCCCCCCCCCCCCATCATAGGGCACAGCCATTTTTGGTGTACGTTTAGCCCCAGGCAAATCTTGGCGCTAAATCCAGAATTAGCCAAATCTAGCCTGTCCCCTTGTGTTTGTAAATAATGTTTTATTGAAACACGACCATGATCATTCACTTATGGATTGTCTATGGCTGCTTCCATAACAACAGCAGAGTTGAGTTGTTGCAAAGAGACTTTAGGGCAAGCAAAACCTAAAATATTTACTATTTTATCCTTTACAGAAAGGGTTTGCTGACCCCTGATCTATCTGAAACATTGATAGTCTTGTGGCAGAAGGAAAAGTGACAAAGCAAACCACAGGCTGGTTCCTCAAACTTCTATCCAGAAGCGACACATTGTCATTTCTGCCCACATCTCCTAAGCTAGAGCAAGACATATGGCCACTCTTGAGTTCAACGAAGAGAGACAGAAATCCAATCTATGCAATTGTTTGCGTTTTATTTGTATCTGTGATATACATTCTTGGTTTTCATAACAACAGATCAACAACAGCAATGGACTCAATATAACTTGAACAGAAGAAAGATTTAGGTGAAAGTTACCAGGTAATCACACAACGGATAGGAAGGCTGAGGAGCCTCCTAGTGTGAGCAGAGGAAGCGCAGGCCCGGTCCTGCCGCAGGAACAGCCTTTGCGAGGTATCACTCCTGGCGTCGCCAGCGCTGGCCATTCCCGTTGCACTCCTGATTCCTCTGAAGCCCCTGGGGAGGGGAAGTTCAATTAGACCATAGCCTGTGCGTTACTTCTGCAAGATTCAAGATGCTGGCCGGGAGCCACTGATTGACCACGCTGAAGTCACGTGCTTGTGTCCTTGCTGCCGGGAGGCCTGGGAAAATGAAGATCAAGACTCTTCATTTTGCTTAGGCAAAATCCAATCCCAATGATTCACACTAGCAGAAGGGCCTGGTGGTGGCAATAATCCAAAATGAATTCAATTTGATTCCAATTCCCCTCCTCTGTTGAAGACCAAAGATGGAGTCGGGATCTGCCAGCAGTTCCCCATTCTGAATGGATCCCACAGTTTTTGCTCGGTGTTGGCTGGTGGCTGGAGGCGGGTTGGATGTCCAAGGGTTGACAAAGGTGCAGTAGTCTTCTCACAGATCTCTAAAGTGCAATGAACCAGGGAGAACTGAGAGTTAATCTCAGGATGACTACATAAGAGCCTGGGTCCCCAGGCAGGAACAGGGCTGCAAATGGGCAAAAAGCCAAGTGTCTGAATATAGATTGAAAAATACCCGAGGAAGAGGAGGTTGTGAGGAGGGGAGAAGGACACGGCAGACATTTCCTTCCTCCGTCTCTCTCAGCTCTAAGGTCTGATGCCACTGTCTGATTCTGGAACTAGTCCTTCCTGGAAACTTCCATTCAACAAGCTCTGCCTCATCTGCCAGAGGACAGGAGATTGGTCTCAAAGATGGCAATCCAGTTTCCTGCTGGGACCAGGACCCTACAACCATGGCTAGTGTCCTTGAATCCTGGACTCCCTCCTCTGTGCCTTCAGCCCCTGAATGGTATCCCGTCCTAAGAGTTGACTTTTCCGTACCCTTGATGCCGCCAACCAATCTGACTTTTCTTATCTATGTGTCATCCACTCTGGCTTCACCCACAAAATCAGCCCTTATCAGGGGCCCAAATTAAACCCCAATATAAGCTCATGTCACTGTGTATCTATGTTGAGCTGTCTTTTCGTTCTTTCTTCTTTAGGCAGAGGTGCGTGACCAGAGAAGGAGGCCGAGGACGGCTGCTTTCGACAAGGTCCTTTCCTGGAACAGGCTCAGAGTTCCCACGGGGGTGGGGGGCCTCACCTGAGGATTCTTTCAAAATTACCAGGAGATTGGATGGGGCACAAGGTACCCTTCCTGGTCTTTGCTCATGAATAAAGACTTTGCTCTTTTCCATTTTCAAGTCTGCTGCTGCTGGCTGCTGGGACTAGTTTCAAACCTCTGGAGTCAGAAAAGCTAACTTTTATAAGGATACTTTTCATGCTCAATTCTTTAAAAGAAAAAAAAAAGACACATGTATGTAGAAAACACTGCCTCAATCCTTGTTCTATGTATTATAGATACATGGTAAAAGTTTTTCCTCTTCATTCCCATTCTACAGGTGATTTACTTTTATTGATAACAAATGTGAGTTTCGGTTTCTTATTCTCTGCCCCATTAAAAAGAGAATTCTATTAGTTAAATTTAGCATTTTACTTAGTTTTTCTTTTAATGACCCATATTCAGTATACTAGAATCATGGTATTCCAACAATAGAGGTGGCTTAGGGATCATCTGGTCCAACCACCGACTTTACAAATGGGGAAACTGAGGCAGAGAGTGGAAAAGTAATTTTCCCAAAGTCATCCAAAGGTTTCTCATGAATGTTCCTTCACAAATGCTCTCCCCTCTTCTTAGTCCAGTCCTCTTTTCACTAGCTACTTCTCCCTTAATGACCCTTGTCAATTTCCTTCTCCTGGCCAATTTTAGCTATAGGGTTATCAAACAACAGGATTTTTCAAAGGGTAAGTAAGCACGTCCCAGGTGCTCACGTTGGAAGCCTGAGATAGTGAACGAAACGATGGTGTGGGCATTAGAAGGCCTCATACCTCTTTCCGCCTCCACAGGTCTCTTAAGCTTTTGGGGCTTCTGTACCTGGGAATCAGAAAATCCAGGGCAGGGCCCAGGGAATGTTGAGAGGCCCGAAGGCTATGAGGAGTGAGAGATCTCCTGGGTGCCCAGGAGGCCCACGTGGAACTTGAGCAGGCAGGGAGGTGGGGACCGCCTCATAAAACATTTGAAATAAATTGTGCTTTCCAATTGGTGTTTACCAATTCAGAGTTGTGGAAGTCTGGGGGAGGCTCGAGAAAATGTTCCCACAGCCTTGGGGCTCATGTGGTGAAAATCACCTGTAACCTGGATATGGAGGGAACCCTCTACCTCAGGCACACTTGAGTGGCCGCCAAGCCCTGTGTGGGAAAGAAGCTCTTTGAACCTGGCCCCTTTTAAGAAAAGGTGAGGATTAAAACAAACAAACAGAATGACAACAGCACACCAAATACCACAGAGGAAGAAAACCAGTGAAAGAAAACGCAGCAAGCCAGCAGGAAGAATTTCTGCCTCATTTGCATCCCCTTTCGGGACTATCCGGTTACCTTTCTAATGAGAAGCAGGCGCTCTAAGCAAGATTTCTTACCAAAGGAAAAGTGATTCTAATCTGAGCAGGGCTTGCTGGAGGATGGAGGTTGGGGCGGGTTATGGGATAGTCGTGG